>PVIC010031404.1:0-21344 GCA_004025085.1 Thryonomys swinderianus | reverse complement strand
AAAAAAAAAAAAAAAAAAAAAAAAAGGTTCTAGATTAACAGGAATATTTTTTTGTTTGTTTTTGAGACAGGGTCTCACGTTGTAGTTTAGGCTGGCCCTGAGCTCACTATGTAGCCCAGGCAAGCCTAGAACTCACAGCAATCCTTCTGCCTCTGCCTCCTGAGTGCTGGGATTATAGGTGTGAGCCACCACACCTGGCATTGTGGTCTGTGGTCTGTGGTACTCATTGATGGTGGGCCTGAATCACCATGCCTGGTATTGCTGTGTGTGGTTACCAGGGATGGAACTCAGGACCTTGTGCTTCCAAGGCAGCTACCGGAACCACTGAGCTAAATCCCTGGTCCTATTCAAGAGATTCTTAATTTACTAAGCAAAGAACTAACACCAATGTGCAGTTATTATTTCTGTATTAGAGCCAGGAAGAAAACAAAAGACAACTCTTAGTGATGTCTATTTACCCACTCTAAAAGCAAAACTGCTTAGCAAACAAAATATGCTGACCTACCTTAAGAAATTCCTTCAAGAGAATTTCAGATCTTTCTTCAAACTCTTCTTGAATTTGAGCTTGATATTCCATGTCCAGATAAGAAGGGTTGATCCACTCATACAAAATTTCATGCTTACAAAGCAGCAGATACAAAAGATGAGTTCATAATAATTCCTGTAGCTTTTGTTCTTACTTCATTTCACACTATTAAAACATATGTAAATCCTCACTGTGTTTCTCCTATTAAGCATTAAGTATTGGAAAACTTTGTCTGAAAAAATATCACAAGTTTAAGAATAATGGAAGGTACAAGCTCAAAGTCCAGTTTACCAGGAAGACATGGTTTTAAAATCAGAAAATAAAATGCTCTAACTCCTAAAATAAGAATCTCAAAAGTTTATCCTTACATCTTGTGGGATGTGAGGGTTCCGAGGTATGAGGGGTTCCATGTAGGTGGGAGGCCTGGTCAGTGAAGGTCCATGAAACCAGCCACTGATAGATACACGTGACTTTTCTTCCGAAAGGACTTCAGACACCTGGAAGAATGAGAGCACCAGCACATCAACACAAGGGCAGAGGAGGGAGGACACCAGCCAAGGTACATTTATCTCAGGGACCTTCCAGCTGGGTATGAAAGCGACCAGGTCAGTTAACAGGTCCAACAGGAAGCTGTCACATTTAGATAATAGGTGATTAAAAAGCGCAGTCCTTAGCTTGTGTACTGGTGTTATTTGTGGCTTACAATCTTTACCTGGTGAAAGGATACTGGAGACACTTCAAAGAAAACCAGTTTGTTCCACGAAGGGACAAGAGACTTGACAATCTGCTTCGGCTGAAAGTGTTCTGCACCAGGAGAGAACACATCCATAAACGTAGCTCAGTATCATCAACCACTTCCAGGACACCTCATTTCACTCGCGACAACTCTCATATTTCTGGGGTTAAGTGGAAGTTCCCTTCAGAGTCTAAGGCCACCCCTTCTTCTGCTTTAGTCATGCTTACTTGTTCTGCTAGGTGATGTATTCTTACCACATCATCCATTTATAATTGATGAGGGCTGAGATTCTGAAAGTTTCCTGGTGTCATTCAAAATCAGTTACTAAAAAAAAAAATCCTTGACTTCCTGTCCACAGACTGGTCTTGGTGGAGTCATAGTCACAGGCATCTCTGCACACTTTCTATTCTCCCGTGGTCAGTATTTAGAAGCAGGGTCCACTTCTCAGCCTAAATTGATCCTGATTTATCTCTGAAATAATGATTACTTTCAGTAAACTTCACGGTGGTTGTCCAGGCTGCCATAATTCCTCCTGAGGAAGCCACGGTACCAAGTGGCTTTCATCTCCTTGAAGTGATGCTGAGTTAACCTGGTTTTAATTCAGGAATGCTCACTGGTGGCGATGAGCATATGTACCCCTCTTACCATCAGTGTTGTACAGGTCCAGTGTGCCCCCCAAGCTCCTGTCCCAGAGAGGAACCAGGTACAGGATGAAGGCGATCCGGCGCCCTTCCAGCTCATCGTCATGGCACAGCAGGGCATCTGCAAAAGATTTTAATGGGCATCTTAGATACTACAGAGACAATGAGCAGCGACCATCTGACTGTTTCTGATGCCAGTCTATCTGACATTCATCTGTAATGTCAGCTCCAGCCTTTAATCTGCCCCGTATTGACATGTTTCCTTGCTGGGCATGGTGGGACATGCCGGTAATCCCAGCACTCTGGGTGGCTGAGGCAGGAAGATCTCAAATCTCAAAAGCCTGGCCTGGGAAATTCAGTAACTGAGTAAGACCCTGTCACAAAATACAATTAAAAACAGAGCTGGGGGCCGGAGGGTTAGCTCAGTGGTTCCGGTGCCTGCCCCGCAAGCGCAAGGTCCTGAGTTCAATCCCCGGTAACCATATACAATGCTGGGTGTGGAGACACGCCCACCAGCAATCAACACCGCATACCACAATGCCGGACGTGGTGGCTCACGCCTGTAGTCCCAGCACTCGGGAGGCAGAGACAGGAGGATTGCTGAGTTTGTGGCGGCTTGCCTGGGCACCATAGTGAGCTCAGGGCCAGCCTGAACTACAAAGCGAGACCCTGTCTCAAAAAGCAAAAAAAAAAAAAAAAAAAAAAACAGAGCTGGGGTGTACATCAGTGTGAAGGCCTTGGGTTTAATTTCAAGTACTGAAAAAAAAATGTATTTCTTGTTTAAATAAAACCTAATCAATAAAAAATTTTTTAAAGAGTAAAGAGTATACCATCTATACAGATAAGTCTACATATTGTCACATGTATGTATATATATATGTATATACATATATATGTGTATGTATATATAATTTTTTTAGGTACATTTTTGATTTGTGAGATAAGGCCTCACTATTTAGTTCTGGCTTTGAACTTACTGTGGACCCCAAGCTGGCCTAGAAATCTTGGTTATTCTCCTGCCTCAGCCTTCCAAGTGCTGGGATTACAGGAACCCATCAGCAGGCCTGGCAATGTATTCACTTTTTAAAACAGGCACCCTAATATGATTATTTGTGGCTTGCCTTTTTTATTACATGGAAAATGCTTTTCCATATCCACATTTAATAAACCTTTATTGGCAGAAATTATTATATTACATGAATTATAAATTTACCTTCTTCCGTCTTTAATTGCTTTCCTATTTTTTTTTTTTTTTGGTACCAGGGATCACTCTTAGGACCTTAAGCTTGTGAGGCAAGTGCCAGAACCACTGAGCTAAATTCCTGGGCTTTCTTTTTCTAATTAAACTGCTTTTGGCTATTATAAATAATGCTTTAATGAATATTATTATGCATAGATCTTTTCATCTTTGTTTCTATTAACTGCTAAGTTAAAGCCAGTTGGTGGGACTGAGCAAGGTAGGCATCTGTTTGGGCTATGAAAGGGAGAGAAGAGCACTGTGCACTGAAAGCATTTACACACAGAAGGATTTTGACAGTAAAGAAACATACTAAAGATAATGGGATTCTGGTCTCTCATTGTTAATGAAGGAAAAGAAATATGGAAAATAACAAATCTACAATGAACCCCAGGCTGTTTTTTTAAGACAAGGTCTCACTTTGTAGTGCATTCTGGCCTAGAATTCATGATGTAGCCCAGGCTGGTCTTGGACTCATGGTGATCCTCCTGCCTCGGCCACATCATTGTGCCCCACCGTGCTGTTGTCTAATTGGAACTGGAGGAATCAATGTGAATTCAATTTCCTAGATCTACAAAAACACACAGAGGTATAGCTTTACACACATGTATATATGGATGAATCCACGTGTACATGCATATTTACACATGTTTTGTAGTGAAAGATTCTGGAGCAGTCAGAACCCAATGGCAGAGACACCTATAATCCAGATCTTGATTGTTAGGAATCACTCTTCACCAAAAGGAACCAGAGTTCTTGGAAAGAATAGCTGACTAGGTCACTCTTGGACTTGGGAAGGAAAACAGAAATCTGAAAATTCTTGTTTTACAGAAAGAAATAAAAGAATAATGGGGACATAGCAAAATGATACAGAAGTCAGTTTGAACATACTCTCCTTGATCGAATCTAGGACAATATAAACTTTACAATAGAGTAACAGAACTATTATAGTTGGGTGCAGTGGCGCATGCTATAATCCCAGCTACTTGAGGGCTCAGGTAGGAGAGCAGAAATTCTCAAAATAAAATTTTAAAAAGGGGGGCTGGAGGGTTAGCTCAGTGGTTCCAGCGCCTACCTCGCAAGCACAAGGTCCTGAGTTCGATCCCTGGAAACCACATACAATGCTGGGCATGGAGACTCACTCCCACCAGCAATCAATACCACATACCACAGTGCTGGGTGTGGTGGCTCACGCCTGTAATCCCAGCACTCGGGAGGCAGAGACAGGAGATTGCTGAGTTCGAGGCTTGCCTGGACTACATAGTGAGCTCAGAGCCAGCCTGAACTACAAAGTGAGACCCTGTCTCAAAAAAAAAAAAATTTTTAAAAAGGGGGCCAGAAGTTTAGCTCAGTGGTTTTGGCCCCTGCCTAGCAAGTGGAATGTCCCTGGTTTGATCCCAATAACCACATACAATACTGGGCATGATGACTCATGCCCACCAGCAATCAGTACCACATACCACAGTGTCGCGTGGTGGCTCATTCCTGTCATGCCAGTACTTGGGAGGCAGAGAGAGGAAGATTGATGAGTTTGAGGCTTCCGTGGGCTACATAGTGAGCTCAGGGCCAGCCTGAACTACAAAGTGAGGCTCTATCTCAAAATAAACAAACAAAAAACCAAAACCTTTAAAAGGGCTAAGTAAAAAAGATGAGTGGGGCCGGAGGGTTAGCTCAGTGGTTTCAGCGCCTGCCTCGCAAGCGCCAGGTCCTGAGTTCGATCTCCAGTAAACACATACAATGCTGGGCGTGGTGACTCACGCCCACCAACAATCAACCAGCAATCAGCACCACATACCACAGTGCCGGGCGTGGTGGCTCGCGCCTGTCATCCCAGCACTCAGGAGGCAGAGACAGGAGGATTGCTGAGTTCCAGGCTTGCCTGGGCTCTATAGTGAGCTCAGGGCCAGCCTGAACTACAAAGCGAGACCCTGTCTCAAAAAAAAAAGCTGAGTGATTGAACACTTGGTTAGTATGTGCATGGTTCTGGGTTAAATCCCTGGTATCAGGAAAAAACAAAAACAAGCCCAAAACCAACAATGGTAAAAAGCCCCAAACAGTCCTTTACATGAAAAGTAATCCACAAACCCGTGTCAATATAAATCAGTGAATGAATAAATAATGGGGAGAGAAATGAGAAGCAATAAATGTAGAAGAAATGATGGTATTAAAAAATCACTACTTGGCAACCTTCATTGCAATGACTCAGCAAAGCACATCATTGGGTATTAAAACAAGCGAATCAAAATTGGATGAGAAATCAGATAATTATATAATCGTACAGTATCTTCCTAAAAAATATATACTGATGGAAGGAAAAATAATACTGAGCAAACCTGCTATCAGCCAATACTTTCAATAATCAAAGTTAACATCATTAATAATACGACACACACAAACTCTGTACCACCTATTAAGACACAGTGAGAAGTACACCAAATTTATTTCTAGTGAAGGCTTGTACCTAATCATGAGGAAACATTAGACAAATTCACAGTGAGGAAAGGACTACGAAATAACTTGTTTATAAACCCTCAGAAGCACCAACATCCTAAAAGTTCAGAAAGGATGGAAAAACTGTTCTGAGCCAAGGAGACAGACATGACAAATAAATGTGCAACACTGAACTGGATCCTTTTGCTACTGAGACCAACTGTTAGAAGTGCATGGGGCCTGTGGACTAAACAGAATAATGTATAGATGTTAATTTCTTGATTTTGATGATTGAACATTTTTCTCAAAATATGATCAACAGCTTTTACCATATTCCCGAAGAGAAATAGTGCCTTATCTCTTCCAATAAGGTGGCTAAGTATTTGAGCTGGGTCTTACCCAGGCAAGAACATTAAGGGTGGTATTTTGGTACATAGAAGCTATCTTTCCATCATTGTGGAGTGAAAGCCTTTGAATCTTACAGACCACTTTGTCTTCCTTACCAGTGAATTCATACTTAGCACAGGACATGTCAATGGTTGGTTCCAAATCAATGTTTGAAATGTCAGAAAGCCAGGCCCGGAAATCTTCAAACAGAAGTTTCCTAGAAGTGCAAACAAAAGATGATTTGTTATGCCATAGTGCGGGCTCTATCTGAATCTATGCCACAACTGTTTTCCTGGAGGTCACATTTTAATTAAGGGATCCATTCTCAGATTTCATCCAAGAGGTCCTGAGAAATGTTTCCCAGTTTTAACTTGCATAGTTTTAGAACAATCAATGTAAATCTCTAGCTACTGCATGTTTTTGCTCTCAAGGCTCATTTATTTCATTTTCTTACTATTTCTACCTTCTAAATTTAAAGTATGTCCTACTATAGCAGCATTTTAGCTTTGTCCTAACCTCTCATCATACCACTGTTGCATTCTAAACTACTGATTTTTCAGACACATTTTTGAGCAGGAAAATGGAAAACTCAACTGTTTTTCATTTTATCAAATGAGTATTTTTTCCTCCCATACTGACTGCCCTGAAGCTGTGTATTCTGTAGTTCAATTCAATTCTTTTTTTTTTTTTTTTGAGACAGGGTTTTGCTTTGTAGTTCAGTCTGGGTCTGAGCTCACTATGTAGTCCAGGCAAGCCTTTAACTCAGCGATCCTCCTGTCTCTGCCTCCCGAGTGCTGGGAGGCACTGTGGTATATGGTATGTGGTATGTGGTATTGATTGCTGGTGGGCGTGAGTCTCCACGCCCAGCATTGTATGTGGTCACCGGGGATCGAACTCAAGACCTTGCGCTTGCGAGGCAGGTGCCGGAACCACTGAGCTAACCCTCCGGCCCGTTCAATTCAATTCTAACACTACCTGCAAGAAGTTAGCATGTAAGGGCTCAGTTCCTCAGGGGCCCCTCCACTCCAGAAACAAGTCTCAAGTCCAGGTTATGACCCATGTTTCTAACTTTCTTTTATCAGAGGTTCCTACAAAACTCTCATCAATGTTGGTCATTTGCTGGACAGTTTACATTTACATGAAATAGTCAAAAGGAAGATTTTCATGGGCAAGGGCCTGGGGAGAGGCACACTACTTCCCTAGCACCTCCAGGTTTTCAGTACACTGACTCCCCCTCGATCAGGGATTTAATCATCATGCAGGCATGACTGATTAAACAACCCAGTCACTATTGCTGATTAACCCACTCAGCTGCCAGCCTTTCTTTTCCTCTAAAGGTACTAATAGTGGGGCTGAATGTTCCAGCCATCTAATCCCATGGTTAGCTTCCTTGGTAGACAGTCCTACATCTCCAGTCTTAGGGGCTTTCCAAAATCACCTCAGTATAAGCTAAGGGGTAATAGAAAAGGGTTCTACAAAACAAAAGATGTTTTATCTACTTTTACTGATCTCATATTCCACAGGTTTTAGGAGCTTGGTGATAAGAATGGGGACTAATCAAACGTATTTCCTGTTATAAATTGTAGCGTCAGAAGCACTCACTTAACACTACCATTAAACAAACAGTTGGATGATACTGCTGCAGAAGGTTGCAAAGATCTTAAACTGCAGAAACAGTGAGTAGTAAACTGCACAGTAATCAGTAAAATCCTTCAGAGAAAAACTGGGGCTAACAGGATACCCAAAAAAACGAAGGTAAACATTCCTATTTACCAGCTAAACAGGCTCTCTCTGTAAAGAAATTTCTAACACAATGGATATCTCACTCAGTCAAAGACTGTGAAATTAAGTTAACATTTGTGAATTACATTTTAAAGGATTTACATTAATTTAATATACATAAAGATATTTGATTAGTATTTTTTGATCATCCTGGTCCAAACGCATATAATTGAAATACCCCCCAAATGCAACTGTGCTGTTCACAACTAAAGTTTCAAGTCCAGGTAGATTTGTGAGATTTCATTAACAAATACTTTATTTTTTAATTTTTTATTTATTTTTTGAGACAGGGACTCACTTTGTAGTTCAGGCTAGCTCTGAGCTCACTATGTAGTCCAGGCAAGCCTCAAACTCAGCAATCCTCCTGTCTTTGCCTCCTGAGTGCTGGGATGACAGGTGTGAGCCACCATGCCTGGCACTGTGGTATGTGGTATTGATTGCTGGTGGGCGTGAGCCACCATACCCAGCAGTGTATGTGGTTACCGGGGATCAAACTCAGGACCTTGTGCTTGCGAGGCAGGTGTCAGAACCACTGAGCTAATCCTCCAGACCACAAATACTTTATTTTTTATTTTTCTTAGAGACAGGGTCTCGCTTTGTAGTTCAGGCTGGCCCTGAGTTCACTATGTAGCCCAGGCAAGGCTTGAACTCAGCAATCCTCCTGCTTCTCTGCCTCCCAAATGCTAGGATTATAGGCATGAGCCACCACGCCTGGCTAAATATTATATACCACTCAAAATAGTCCATAAAATACAATACTTGGTTAGTACAATCAGAAGTGTTCTGTAAGTTTTAAAGGGAGAGCTACATGTTGTTTAGAATAGACCAAAATAGCAAGCTGCTGAACCACGCTTCAGACAATGTGGCTAATGAAACATTTCTGCAAAATAATGGTATTTTAAACAACTAGTATCAAAGCCTTTTATCAGTAGCATTAACTCCCACAAATATAATTTAGAAAAGATTCTGCAACCCTTACAATGAAGGTGCCAGGAACGGGTTTATTTTCTGACATCATTACCATTTTGTAATTTCATTCATAAAGGAATGTCATGGGAGCCCAACTGGTAGATAAAAACACAGATTGGCTTTTTGTAATGACCAAGGAATTCTGGCTTTTACACTATCTGGCTGTGACCTTTAGGGTATGGAATGTAACTCGGTCCAGATGAAATGATCATCAGAGGCTGTTGTGAAGTAAAGAGATAATGCCTTAAAGTGAGACTATCTCTCTTTGAGGAGAAGTCTAAAACAATTTGAAATATTATGTGTTAAGCAATACTTTAGGATTTAGAAGAAATAGCAACCTGTGTAGGTTGCCAGGACATATTAAAGAATCTTAGAGCCAAAAGAGAATTTAAAACCAAAAAACAAAAACTAACTCCTACTAGACAGACAAAAAATAGCTATTATAAAGCAACATGTGTTTATGATAGAAAACCTAGGGAAAAAAAATCCTACATGTGTAAAAAAAAAAACTTTTTAAAAAAGAAAAACACCTATACTCTATTAGTCAAATATTCCATTTTTCCAAGTACACATATCCCAATGTATGTGTATCTTTTTTTAAATAGGATCACATCATGTGTATATCTAGTTTTAACTTTTTTCTCCTGATAAAAATGTATTTCAATGAATTTAAGAAGGCTTTGATTGTATGAATCACTATTTTAGTATATGTGCTGCCGAAGCGAGCACGATGAATCACTATTTTATATATGCTGAATAAAAATATCAATTACATTAGGACAAAATTGATTCTATGAGGAACTGGATGATACAGATGTTAAAAGAACTACTGTCTGAGCTGGAGGGTTAGCTCAGTGGTTCCGGCGCCTGCCTCGCAAGCGCAAGGCCCTGAGTTCAATTCCTGGTAACCACATACAATGTTGGGCGTGGAGACTCACGCCCACCAGCCATCAATACCACACAGCACAGTGCCGGGTATGGTGGCTCACGCCTGTAATCCCAGCACTCGGGAGGCAGAGGCAGGAGGATTGCGGAGTTCGAGGCTTGCCTGGACTATATACAGTGAGCTCAGAGCCAGCCTGAACTACAAAGCGAGACCCTTTCTCAAAAACAAAAACAAAAAACAAAAAACAAACAAAAAAAAGAACTACTGTCTTTCAGTTGATGAAAGAAGAGTATAAGTATCAACTTTAAATTCATGTACATTTTAATGGCTTTAATTCTACTTTATTTATTTATTTATTTTTGAGACAGGGTCTCGCTTTGTAGTTCAGGCTGGCCCTGAGCTCACCATGTAGCCCAGGCAAGCCTGGAACTCAGCAATCCTCCTGTCTCTGCCTCCCGAGTGCTGGGATTACAGGCGTGAGCCACCATGCCTGGCACTGTGCTATGTGGTATTGATAGCTGGTGGGTGTGAGTCACCACACCCAGCATTGTATGTGGTTACTGGGATCGAACTCAGGACCTTGCGCTTGCGAGGGAGGCGCCGGAACCACTGAGCTAAATCTCCGGCCCTCTAATTTATGTTTTGTACTATTATCTATATAAATTCCCATAGATGGCCATTGAAATTTTTATTTCTCAGTACTGGGGATTGAACTCTGTCCTTTGTACTTCCAAGGTAGGCGTAGTACTACTTGAGCTAAAATTCCTTGCTGGCCACTGAAATTTGTATATAATTTTGTCCCACATGAACATTACAATCTCGTGGAAACTTTGAGTATATCATTATTTTATCAGTGTAAGTTGTTGTATGTAGAATTATTTTATAAAAAAGATACACATAGGGCTGGAGATTTAGCTCAGTGGTTCCAGTGCCTGCCTCACAAGCACAAGGCCCGGAGTTCGACCCCAGTAACCATACACAATGCTGGGCATGGTGACTCACACCCACCAGCCATCAATACCACATACCACAGTGCCAGGCATGGTGGCTCACGCCTATAATCTCAGCACAGCACCCGGGAGGCAGAGGCAGGAGGATTGCTGAGTTCCAGGCATGCCTGGGCTACATAGTGAGCTCAGGGCCAGCCTGAACTACAAAAGCAAGACCCTGTCTCAAAAAAAAAAAAAAAAAAAAGATACATATATTTTAAGGGTTTTGATATGTCTATTTAAACCATCTTCTATAAAAAGCAGCTGCAGCGGTACCCAATATAAAGGAATCTATAACCCTATCAGCACTGAGATGTTCCCCCCCACCTAACAGTGTGAAAAATGCTATCTCCAATGTTACCTTGGGTTTCCTTGATTACCAACAAAGTCTAAATTTTTTTTTTTTTTTTTTGGAGACAGGGGCTCGCTTTATAGTTCAGGCTGGCCCTGAGCTCACTATGTAGCCCAGGCAAGCCTCGAACCCAGCAATCCTCCTGCCTCTGCCTCCCAAGTGCTGGGATGACAGGTGTGAGCCACCATGCCCGGCATTGTGGTATGTAGTATTGATTGCTGGTGGGCTGAGTCACCACGCCCACACTGTATGTGGTTACTGGGGACCAACTCAGGACCTTGCACTTGCAAGGCAGGCGCCGGAACCACTGAGCTAAATCTTTGGCCCCAAAGTCTGTTTTATCTTTAAGAATTTGAATCTTAAAATAAGAAGACTTGGGCTTATCCAAGCTCCCTCAATTTTTTTTTTTCTTTATGGTACCAGGGATTGAACTCAGGCCTTTGTGCTTCCAAGGCAGGTACGAGAACCACTAAGCCAAATCCCCAGGCCCAAAGCTCCCTCAATTTAAGCTGGGTAGTTTGTTTGTTTTGTAGTACTGGGGATCAAACTCAGACCCTTATGCTTTCAAGGTAGACACAGTACCACTTGAGCTAAATCCTCAGCCGTAGCTGAGTAGTTTTAAAGAAATTAACTTAATTTCTCAGTCTGTCTCTTCCTATACAAAATGGGATAATAATATCAGCAAAGACTATATGACATACACTTATTTACCACTACTCTCAACAAGCATATTTGACATACAACAAATATGATTATTTGCTTACCGTAAAGCTGAGATATGAGGCTCTCTTCTCTTCTTTAAGTCATCAGACTTGATCGTGAAAAAAAGAAAATAAGGACTTTATTACTACTATACATTAGGCACAAAGAGTACCGTGGACTAGTGGGGACTCTTATCAGTACAGCATTGTGGGTAAGAGCCAGGACTCTGAAGCCAAACTGCCTAACTTTGGTACATGGCCTTCTCAATTGGTAGATCTGACTTGGGCAGGTTACTTGGTCTTTATATGCCTTACTCATTCAGAAAATAGTTATTACAGAGCACTCACTGTATGTTTATTGAGGAAGATAATACACACAAAAGTAATTATTAGCATAAAGGTGATAAGTGCAAAGGAAAGAAACTGCAGAAAAGCAAGAAACTGCTGAGAGGGGAGTGGTTTGGAATCATAGAGGAGGGCTAGGTAGACTTCAGTGAGTTAAAGTAAAGCCTATTCCAGATACGCAGCACAGCTGCATGGCCAAGTTCACAAATATTAAATGCAAAGATTTTTTTTTTAATATTCCAAAATGAAATCCTGTACTCATTAGAAGTTATTGCTTGACTTCTGGTAACCTATAAACTGCTATTTGTACACATATATTTGCCTCTTTTGGGCATTACATATAAGTGAAATTAGATAATATATAGGCTTTTGTGTCTTATTTCTTTGACTTAGCACAAGTTTTTCAAAGCTCATCCATCTTGAGGCAGCAGATTCCTTTCTATAGATAAGTATACTCCACTGTATGGGCAAACCACATTGTACCTATGCATTTATCAGTCAATGGGGCATTTGGGTTCTTTCTACTTTTTGGTTATTATAAATAATGCTGTTATGAGCACTTTTTTTTTTTTTTTTGAGACAGGGTCTTGCTTTGTAGTTCAGGCTGGCTCTGAGCTCACTATGTAGCCCAGGCAAGCCTGGAACTCAGCAATTCTCCTGTCTCTGCCTCCTGAGTGCTGGGATGACAGGAGTGAGCCACCACGCCCGGTTGTTATGAGCACTTTTAAACAAACTTCTTTAAAAAAATTTGGTGAGCCAGGCGTGATGGCTCACACCTGTGATCCCAGCACTTGGGAGGCAGAGGCAGGAGGATTGCTGAATTCCAGGCTTGCCTGGGCTACATACTGGACTCAGGACCAGCCTGAACAATGAAATGAGACTGTCTCAAAAAAAAAAAAAATTCTGTGAAAAAGTTTTTATGTGCACATGTGTTTTTTTATTCTCTGGGGTGTGTTTACATTTAAAAAGGACTTAGTGTTACAGTGTAAACAAGATAGCACAGGAGTCTGGTGAAAACACTGACAAAACTAATTCTGGTAAACCAGGCGCGGTGGGTCATACCTATAATCCCAACACTTGGGAGGCAGGGGCAGGAGGACTGCTGTGAGTTTGAGGCCTGCCTGGGCTACATAGTGAGTTCAGGGCCTGCCTAACCTACACAGCAAAACCTTGTCTCAGAATTCTAAAAAAAAAAAAGACTAATTCTGGTGAGAGATAAGAAAGTCTGAGCCAAGTGGTGGCTGTTGACAGTGGAAGTGGTAAGGCATTTTTTTATTTTCTCCCCCAGATACTTTTTTTTTTTTTTTTTTTTGAGACAGGGTCTAGCTTTGTAGTGCAGGCTGGCTCTGAGCTCACTATGTAGCCCAGGCAAGCCTTGATCAGCAATCCTCCTGTCTCTGCCTCCCGAGTGCTGGGATTACAGGTGTGGGCCACCACGCCCGGCCCCAGATACATTTTGAAGGTAGAGACAAAAATTTCTTCAATGGAAGGGAGGTGAAAGAGAAATCAAAGATGACTCATTTTTGGTTTGAGCTACTGGAGCTGATGTGGGGAAAGAACAGATTTAGGAGAAGATCAGAAGGTCAGTTTTGGACCTAGATAGATGCTAGACATACAAGAGAAGACATGAAGCCATAAGAATTTGTGCATATTTTAGTCTTAGGATGAAACCCCAGAGTACTCTTGGAATTCAGATGTCAGTTATAAGTGGAAAACTTAGCAAAACAACAACAAAAAAGGAATGGCCTGTGAGGTAGAAAGGAAAACAAAAGACCACAGTATCCTGAACATAAAGTGAAAATTTGTCTGAAAATAGGTTAACTGCTGACTGATATGGATCGACTAATGCAGAGATTATGGGTGATCTTGACAATACAGTTTCAGTGGAATGGTAGACATGAGATCCTGGTAAGAGTGGGCTGACCAGAGAGAGAGAGAATAGGAATTTGCAGAGGCACACGACTCTTAAAAGGAATTCTGCTGTTGAGAGAATTAACCAGAGGAGAAGGGTAGAAGCTGAAGGAAAGAGTTAGGTGAAAGGCATTTTTTTCCTTCTGATGAAAAAAATAAATTTTTTCTTTCGTTTTTTATGTTTAAGGAAATGATCCAGGAAAACAAACAAACAAACAAAACAAACTGTTATAGTTTCCCTATCAACAAAAGAGGCATATAACTGTGCTTCCTTCATGGGATTGCTATAAGGACTTAATGAATAAACATAAAGCTCTTAGAATGACATAGTGTGTACTCAACCATGCTTACCTGGTTGGGGAGGGCTGAAAGACATCAGAGACCCTACTATTCGTTTCATACCTCCATGGAAAATCCAATCTAAAACCTCATCTTTTTTCCCCAATTTATAAATTTGATTTATTAATAACAAAGATGTGTATGCTACATGTCAGTACTGTTCACATATGATTCCTTGACCACCAGAAAATTTGAAAGATGATTTGGATGTAGTTAGAATCTTTCTAGTACATATGCAATTGTTGTATGGCTATGTACAGAATGGGGCTTGTCCAGATGTAAGTGACTCAGAGAGGCCCTGGACTGCTTTTATATTGGTGATATGTGCTTGTTAAGAAATAGGTGTGAGGCCGGGTGTGGTGGCTCACGCCTATAATCCTAGCACTCGGGAGGCAGAGACAGGAGGATTGCTGAGTTCTCAAGGCTTGCCTGGGCTACATAGTGAGCTCAGAGCCAGCCTGAACTACAAAGCGAGACACTGTCTCAAAAAAAAAAAAAAAAAAAGAAATAGGTGTGAGGGCTGGAGATTTAGCTCAGTGGTTCTGGTGCCTGCCTCACAAGCACAAGACCCTGAGTTCGATCCCGGTAGCCACATACAATGCTGGGCGTGGTGACTCACACCCACCAGCAATCAGTACCACATATGACAGTGCCCGGCATGGTGGCTCACGTCTGTAATCCCAGCACTCGGGAGGCAGAGACAGGAAGATTGCTGAGTTTGAGGCTTGCCCAGACCTGGACTACATAGTGAGCTCAGGGCCAGCCTGAACTACAAAGCAAGACCCTGTCTCAAAAAAAAAAAAAAGAAAGAAATAGGTGTGAAAACCTGGGGATTTAGCTCAAGTGGTACTGCGCCAACCTTGGATACACAAGGGCCCGAGTTTGATCCCCAGTACCGTAAAAAAAAAAAAAAGAAATAGCTGTGTGATAGATTCTAACACTTCCATGCTTCCCATATTTTATTAGACTTGGGCATTTTATAATAAAATGTTCATTTAACAAGAAGTAAAAGTCTTATTGTCTGCCTGCAACTTTTATAATATTGCATAAGACTATAATAGATCATCTAATTTTCATTGTAAATAATTAATTTACAAAGATGGTTTTAAAATATTAAATTAAAAAATTGACATCTCCTTAGCAATCTTTCCTGAGGGCAATACCCACTTGTTTGTAAAACCTCAAGTCTGTTTTTCTTTTTGAGACAAGGTTTCACTTTGTAGTTCACACTGGCCCCAAACTCATCATGTAGCCCAGGCAGGCCTCAAACTCTCAGCAATCTTCCTGTTTTTGCTTTCTGAGTGCTACGAGGCATGAGCCACCATGCCCGGCATTGGGGTATGTGGTTACTGAGTGCTGGGCTTATAGGTGTGAATCATCATGACCAGCACTGTGGTACCTGGTTACTGGGGATCGACTTTGGGACCATGCGCTTGCCAGGCAGATGCCAGAACCACTGAGCTAAATAAATCCCTGGCCCACCTGAAGTCTTAAAAGTATTGAATAGATAATAAACTTCTGAAGTAGAAGAATTCATAAGACAGAGGAGTAAATACCTGCTGGAATTTATATAAATCATTATACTTTTCATGGAAGTCCAAATTCAAAAGTTCCTTGTGAAGCCCTTCCAAGAAGTCTTGGCTTTGGATGAAGTTTGGGATCACGCAGTGAAGAAAGGGGACAACGTCCATGACAATGGCTTCTGTTGGAAGGAAAACAGTATCTATGGCTTTCTTCCCTTTTGTATATTTGACCATGAAGTAACATAGCAGAGAAAACACAAAAGGGGGTGGTATTGGGTACTTTGGGTACTTAATACCTAAGGTCTAAGATTTGGGAGAAATTTTATAAACTCTGTCCTTTCTTTACTCACCATGCTACCTTTTAAACAATGTGCTTAAGATGAGTAAAGATGATGTTACTAATCAAAGTTCTTGCTTTTTTTAGTTTTTCAGCATAATGATAATTGAACTGAATGCATATGAGATTCTTTTTCCCCCCAAAGTAAAATAAGAATAGCAAATTAAAATGAGAGTTACAAGAGTGCCTGGCAATTTCTCTTCAATCTATCTCTTCTTTCTACAAGTTACTAGTGGAGGAAGTTACTAATTGCTTTAAAAAATATTGGTTCAGCATAAGATCTTCTAATTCTTTGATTTCTATCCCAACATTGTACCCATTACTTCTAGCAGGCTAGATTACTACTTTTCTAACACAACCAGATGTGACTCAGTGGTGTCTTGCACGCATCATTTCATTTAGATATCGTGACAATTTTAGGATAGGTACTATCGTATACTGTACACATCTTATAGATAAGGAAATTAAGTCTTTCAGTGTCCAGAGCTTGCACTTTAGACACTAAGCTCTGCATTCAGAGCACCCAGAATATGGCTCTTCAAAGTATTTAACAACTGAAGAAAAAGAGGGGGTTAAGTAAAACTTTGGAAGAAAATGCATAACACATTATACAGTTTTTATCCTATGAGGTGACAACTTGAAGCTGAGACTGGAATCCTTTGATGAATGTTTCTTCCCTTGGTCACCACACGTTAAGTGGAACTGTAGATACATCAACACCAGTAAGCTCAAGTGCTTGCTCTTTGGCAGCTCACAACAAATGCCATGGTTACACTATCATGAGTAACTGGGCATTAGACTTGAGGAAAAGCTCTCACGTAAGGCTCTCAAGTATCTCTCTGTTTATTTTTCCTTATTCAGAGAAACGTTCATTGACACCTACATGCATTAGCCTGTTAATCCCATTCAACATTGTTCTGGGATAAATAACCATAATTATCCCATTTTATAAAGAGCAGGAACTGAAGCTTTAAAAAGTTAAATCCATTACCAACTACCCACAATCTGGGCAGATTCTAATTCAGGGATTTCCGATAACAGGATTCAACCAGTCATTTTTATGACCTGAACTTTCTGACACTCTACGGCCCACAATTCTTTTTCTTCCACGTTTTTCAATTCAAACTGAATGTGAAAAGAAAGGGAGTAGCAGGTGAGGTAGAGGCATCGGAGGTGGCCAAAGTCCTCCAAATCCCTCCCCACTACGCCCACCGCCCAGGGATCGGATCGAGCCTCGGGCGTAGCTGCGTCCACGATCCCTGCGCAACGTACTCTCCCTCCCAGACCCGGTTACCATGACTGAACGGCGTCCTGCCAATCCAGGCCGCGGCCACCTGCTTTTTCAAGGTTTCCTCCGTGACACCGTCCGAAAACTCCGCCATCACCTCCTTCTTTCCTCTCTTGCCCACTCGGACCGGGCCAGACTCCGCGGGCCGCTTCCCATTCATCGTGTGAAGTGTAGAACCACGCCGTACTAGGCAAGGCGTCGCTTGTTTCCCGAAACTACTATTCCCAGAATGCCACATTTCTTCTGTTTCCCTAGTGCTACCCAATAGAAGATACCAAAAATATGAAGAGGCGGAACCTGCACCAGATTTACCAATAGAAGCTGCGGATACTAAGACTAAACCACCAGTGATTGGCCTAAAAGCATTCGACCTGGAAGGCCTCCGCCTCTGTACTTCTGCCACCGAAAGGTCAAGATTCACTTCCGGCGAACGTCCACCTCGTTTGGCTCTTTCTTGTTAATGGCGGGCGGCAACTGCT
The DNA here is from genome assembly GCA_004025085.1 of Thryonomys swinderianus. NCBI lineage: Eukaryota > Metazoa > Chordata > Mammalia > Rodentia > Thryonomyidae > Thryonomys > Thryonomys swinderianus. Next base: position 3,486 of record PVIC010031404.1, on the reverse strand, counting down.
GAGGGGGCCGCAGATAACCGCTGCCCGAGGGGGGAAAAACTCCCCTGTCTCCGGTTTTCTGCTAGTTTTCAGGACCAGAGTTCGCCATCATGTCTGTGGTACCGCCCAATCGCTCGCAGACGGGCTGGCCGCGGGGAGTCAACCAGTTCGGCAACAAGTACATCCAGCAGACCAAGCCCCTGACCCTTGAGCGCACCATCAACCTGTAAGTGTGGTGCGGCCTTCCGGACAACCTCTCATTGTCTGCAAAAGGCGCTTCTCGCCGGGCGTGGTGGCTCACGCCTGTCATCCCAGCACTCGGGAGGCAGAGACAGGAGGATTGCTGAGTTTGAGGCTTGCCTGGGCTACATAGTGAGCTCAGAATTAGCCTGAACTACAAAGCGAGACCCTGTCTCAAAAAAATAAATAAATAAAATAAAAATTAAAAAGGCGCTTCTCCCTTTTGCGTGCCTCTCTGTCCGCCCAACCCTTCCCACCCTAAGGATTTAGAGCTCACCTTGAAGAGGTTTCCCTTCTTGAAATAAAACGTGTTTCTGTTTCCTTGTATTCAGTCACGAGTAACACTGAAGTTTGTTTTATCTTTTCCTCATCTTTCCCGAAGTAGCCACCTTCAAAATGTATGTTTTTAAAAATTCTTCCCATTCGGTATTAAGGCTTTCGCATCTCGCGTTTGCTTTTGCTTTGTATTTTTATTTGAAATGAATGGTATAGCTGTCATTTTTGCACCTTCTACCTTTCTGTAAGCTTTCGAGATCTATACTTCGTGTACATAATTTTTTCCTTTAAGCGCTGTCCAGTAGTAACCTGCTTTATACATACTCCATGTTTTCTTCATCTATTCACGGCTTACTATTGCGTTTATATGTCTCGCCTACCTCACCGAGGGCTTCCTGGGCACCTGCTAGATCCTATCGTGGCAGCATGGACCCTGGCTTGGTCATGGTTATGCAAACTGAAGGGGAGCAGAATGTAACCTCGGAGAAACACTGGGGCCTCTGTTTTATTTTCAACGCACCGTTTTCTTTAAGCAAACCGTTGCTGTGCTTTTGGGGGCAGTGGGTGGAGACAGGGTCTGTGTAGCTCTAGCTTGGACTTGGGGTGACACTCTTCTAGTATTAGCCTCCGGAATTACAGGTCTACATCACCATGCCTGGCTGTAAACCATTCACGCACAAAAGTAATTTTACTGTCTCAAGTAACTGGTATATGAGCTGTGTCTTCCTCCAGAAATTGTCTCTATCTTTTTGTCATTTCTGAGTTTGTGAGTGTCAGTGTGGTATAGATGAATTTCCACCCTCAAAATCAAGAGTGATTTGAAATTGAAAAGATACTTATGCCGAGGATTTAACTCAAGTGGTACCGCACCTATGTTGGAACCACAAGGGCCAGAGTTTGATCCCCAGTACCGTTAAAAAAAAATGGAAGTCTTAAGAAAAAAAAAATTTTTTTTTTTTTGAGACAGGGTCTCGCTTTGTAGTTCAGGCTGGCCCTGAGCTCACTATGTAGCCCAGGCAAGCCTGGAACTCAGCAATCCTCCTGTCTCTGCCTCCCGAGTGCTGGGATTACAGGCGTGAGCCACCACGCCTGGCACTGTGGTATGTGGTATTGATGGCTGGTGGGCGTGAGTCTCCACGCCCAGCATTGTATGTGGTTTCCGGGGATCGAACTCAGGTCCTTGCGCTTGCGAGGCAGGCGCCGGAACCACTGAGCTAACCCTCCGGCCCTATAAAAGGACTTTTGATAAAATAAATACTGTAGGCTTATAACCAAGAGGTTATAAGGTGATACGTATGATATAAATGTGGGATTTTAGACTGAAAGGAAAAATTTGATCTTTTGTTAGGTCAGATGAAAACTTGTAGCTGTACATTGAGTTCTTGGAAAAGGAAGAGAGGATCTTTAGATTAGATATGGTGGGTAGAAGCTTCACATGAGAAGGGAAGAATAAGGATCCTGAATAAAACAAATGCAGAAGGCAAGATAGGCTTCTTACTAGCTTTAGATTGCAAAGAAAATACAGAAGAGTTGATCTGAAAAGGAAAGGGTTGTGATGCAAGAAAACTCTGAGGCAGCTATTAAATGGATAGTGGTGCCTCACCATATAAGAAAAATATATTAGCCATTAATACTCATAATTGCTGGAATTTAGATTAGCAGTCAGAGGAACCAAGTTCGTAACTGTTAGTATAGTAGCCATGATCAAAAAACCAGAGAATTATTTGGTTGGAGTTTTAGCTTAGTGGTTCCAGCAGCGGCCTAGAAAGCACAAGATCCCTGCCTGTTTCATCCCCTTGGTAACCACATACAGCAATACCACAACCAGCAGTCAGTACCACACAACACAGTGCCTGGCGTGGTGGCTCACGCCTGTAATCCCAGCACTCAGGAGGCAGAGGCAGGAGGATTGCTGAGTTCCAGGTTTGCCTGGGCTCCATAGTGAGCTCAGGGCCAGCCTGAACTACGAAGTGAGACCCTGTCTCAACAACAACAAAAAAAAACAACCCAGAGGATTATTGATTGTTAAATAACCACCTCTTTAAGTATTTAAGGGCCTTAATGTAGTGCTAGCTATACTTAAAAGTCTGCGCTTAAATTTGTGATCTTCTTGTCTCATCCTCCCATGGAGCTGTGGTTACAGATGAACGCCACCACTCCTGGCAGATGTAATCTTTTGATCATGTGGAAGCTTTGAGTTTAGAGTCCAGAGAAAATTCAAATCACTGCCACCTCATTAGTTAATTGTATGACTTGGGACAAATCCTTTCTTTCTGAGGACAATGTATACACATTTGACCATGGTTTCTTTCTCTGTGGTTTGTATCTGCTGTAGTACCTTATGGTACTTTAGTTCTCATGCTAAATATTTGCCTTTGGATCACAGGTACCCTCTTACCAATTACACTTTTGGTACAAAAGAGCCCCTCTATGAAAAGGACAGCTCTGTTGCTGCCAGATTTCAGCGCATGAGGGAGGAATTTGATAAAATTGGAATGAGGAGGACTGTAGAAGGGGTTCTGATTGTACATGAGCACCGACTTCCCCATGTATTGCTGCTACAGCTGGGAACAACTTTCTTCAAATTGTAAGTGTTTCTAAAAATTAACTTTTAATAAGGTAACCTTTTTTTTGGTACTGAGAAATGTACACAGGACCTTGCACTTGCCAAACAGATGTGGTGCCACTGAGCTAAAATCCCTAGCTTTAATGTGTTAACTTTTAGTGAGATTTATGCAGCTTTGGAGTACAATTTTAGTCTTTTTACATTTCCACAAACATTGCTGTTAGTGGAGTCTTTTTTTTTTTTTTGAGACAGGGTCTTGCTTTGTAGTTCAGGCTGGCCCTTAGCTCACTATGTAGCCCAGGCAAGCCTGGAACTCAGCAATCCTCCTGTCTTTGCCTCCTGAGTGCTGGGATTACAGGCGTGAGCCACCACACCCAGCATTGTATGTGGTTACCAGGATCGAACTCAGGACCTTGCGCTTGTGA
>PVIC010031403.1:0-21343 GCA_004025085.1 Thryonomys swinderianus | reverse complement strand
TTCAGGCTGGCCCTGAGCTCACTATGGTGCCCAGGCAAGCCGCCACGAACTCAGCAATCCTCCTGTCTCTGCCTCCCGAGTGCTGGGATTACAGGCGTGAGCCACCACGCCCAGCATTATATGTGGTTACCGGGGATTGAACTCAGGTCCTTGCGCTTGCAAGGCAGGCACCGGAACCACTGAGCTAACCCTCCGGCCCAGGTTTTAGTTTTTTTGAGACAGGGTCTCACATTGTAATTCAGGCTGGACCTGAATTCACTATGTAGCTCAGGTTGGCCTCAAACTCTTGGCAATCCTCCTGCCTCTGCCTCCCAAATGCTAAGATTACAGGTTTGAGCCGCCATGCCAGGGTGAAGTATAATTTTAAAGTATACATCAGTCTAAGTTGGAGGTATTTTTCTTTTAGGGCTTGAAATACTTCACTCCAGGCTCTCTTTGACTTGATTGTTCACATTGAGAAATCTATGATTCTGATGGGTTTTCCATTATATGTGATATGTTTACTCTCTCTGACTGCTTTCAATATTTAGTTCTTGGGGCCAGAGATTTAGCTCAGTGGTTCTGGTGCCTGCCTCACCAGCACAAGGTCCTGAGTTTGCTCCCCAGTAACCACATACAATGTTGGGCATGGTGACTTACACCCACCAACAATCAATACCACATACCACAGTGCCAGGTGGGGTGGCTCATGCCTATAATCCCAGCAATTGGGAGTCAGAGACAGGAGGATTGCTGAGTTCGAGGCTTGCCTGGGCTACATAGTGAGTTTAGGGCCAGCCTGAACTACAAAAGTGAGACCGTCTCAAAAAATAAAAAAATTAGTTCTTGTGTTGTTTCTGGAATCTTGATTATAATATCTCTAAGTATAATTTTTTTATATCATGGCCATTTGGAGTCCTATATGTCTCACTTACCTGTATGTAAAATTATTTTTCTTTTCCTATGAAGTTTTCTGCCATTGCATCAGTGAACAGGTTTTTTTTTTAATCTTTTTTTTTTTTTTTTTTTTTTTTTTTTTTTTTTTTTTTTTTTTTTTTTTTTTTTTTTTTTTTTTTTTTTTTTTTTTTTTTTTTTTTTTTTTTTTTTTTTTTTTTTTTTTTTTTTTTTTTTTTTTTTTTTTTTTTGAGACAGGGTCTTGCTTTGTAGTTCAGGCTGGCCCTGAGCTCACTGTGTAGCTCAGGCAAACCTCAAACTCAGCAGTCCTCCTTCCTCTGCCTCCCGAGTGCTGGGATTACAGGTGTGAGCCACCACACCCGGCATTGTGGTATGTCGTACTGACTACTTGTGGACGTCAGTCACCATGCCCAGTATTGTTGTATGCAGTTACCGGATTGAATTCAGGACCTTAGGATTGAGAGGCAGGTGGTGAAAACACTGAGCTAAATCTCTGGCCCTAAAAAAGTATCTTTTGTACTGTCTCCTGTTTTTTCAGTCTCTGATCAGTCTTATGTTATTCTCCTTTTCATTACCTAGCAGCTGCTGAATTGATTTCTTGTGGTCCTTGGCATTTTCCATAAGTTTTTCCTTCCTGTTTACTGGCTGCAATCCTATCTTCTATGTCTGATAGTGAGCCTTCACATTCATTCATCCTGTTCTGCAAACTTTCATTGGAGTTTTTCATCTCTGGAAATATGAAGCTATTTAAGAGATTCTGTTACTTTTGTAATTTGAGATTCTATCATATTCCTGATGTCTTCTTTAGTGTTATTAATCATATCTTCCACTCTGGAGACTATCTCTGTCATCATCTGAGAAATTCGTTCTGATTTCCACTTTACTAGCTCCTCAGAAAGTCCTGGTGTTTGAGCTTCAGTTTGCTCTATTTCCATTTTCCCTGTTTCCCCTGCTGTGTCTGGATTTTTTATTTTTTTCTCATTTCTATTTTTTTGTTGTTGTTGCTGATGTTTTTGGTTTAATTCCTGGCCTACATCTGGGCAATGTTTAATGGAAGTCTCTTCTTAATATTTGGAATCTTTGCGGATGGCTACTTCCTGGACTGTCTTCCGTGTATCTGTCATGGCCCTTACATGATATCATTTCTGGTGCACCATGGCATGTATTTAAACAGAATAATCACAATACCTTGGTTGAGATAATATAGTCAGCATCATCAACAGTATCAAACACAGCACAGGAAGTGACAAGGTTTGGCGATTACTATTCTGATACCTTTAACCTCATGAGTTAGATCTGTGACCATATGCCAAAATTTAGAACTAACTAGAAATATGTTTACAACATACAGGTTCTTTACTACAGCAGCATCACCCTTTGGGAAAAGAGGGTCATCAGGGCTTTTTGGGATAGAGAGGTAGAAGGAGATGTACAGATTAGAAGTATGAGTAGAAGATGTATAAAGAACACACAAATCCTGGGAAACTGAAAGTGTGTAGAGGACAAAAGAGTTAGGTGGAACAAATACAAAACAGAACAGACTAATGACATGAGAATCACTAGAAATTATATTTACCCTCCTGTCGTTGTACAGAAGAAAGAGTAGGGAGCACTAAGATGCATTAATTTCTGGGAGCTGATTCTGATTGGAGGACAGAGATTGAAGGGACAAAAATAGAATAGGGCTACCCATTGGCAACAGGTGAGTATTTTTCCTCTCCTGTAAAACTAAGAGCAGTTGAGAGAAGTAAAAACCTGAAATTGGACAGACTCAGCAACAAGAGAGTAGAGAAATGGAAAGTGAGAAGTCAGAAATAGAAAAAGAACAACAGCAACAACATCAACAAACAAAGCCAAAAACACTACCAAAAGGATTCTTCATGGCATGGTGCTGCTATCTCCTGTAGATAATATGGGTAGTAGTACACAGATCAGAGTTGACTAGTTATAGGGAGACAGCCATTGTCCTCTGTTTAGGTATTGGGTATAATGCCTGAGTTGAGCCCAGTGAACTACTACAGACTTCAACTGTGCAAGAGTCCAGGGTGGGACTGACTCCATAAATTCACCAATGACTATAGTCAACAGGATTTCTTCACTCTTCCAATGCATTTTTTTTTTTGGTGTGGTAGATAGGGCAGAGTCACATACCAAAGGCCTCTGCCTAAGTCCCAGCACTGCCACCTCACTTATTCAGTGTGGGCAGAGGAGTATTTGGAGTCTCTGTAGGATTCCCCTCCTTGGTTGGTTGGATAAGAGCTCAGGGCCCAAGAACTGTGGGGAAGGTGGGCCAGAGGCTCTCCTACCCAGGAACAGCCCTTATTCAGCATGGGCAGAGAAGTAGATGGAGTCTTTGTCCTCTTTACATCTTATATGTATTGTGACACAAGACACTTTTTTCCCTATCCTATTTGGAGTTCTACTGGTATTCTGTACCTGGATCTCCATGCTTGTCTCAAGATTTGGGAAATTTTCTGCTGCTTTTTTATGGACTAGGTTTTCTATGCCTTTAGTCTTTTATTGCCCTCTTCTATTCTAAAACTCATAGGTTGGTTTTTAATTTTCTTTCCCAGAGGTCTTGTATATTTTGTTAATATTTTTTCTCATTTCCCTTTTTGCTGTATGAATGTTATACTTTACTTTTCTTAACTTTAAGTCATGATCTTTTCTTTTTTGCTTCATACAGCCTATGGATGGAGCTTTCCACTGATTTTTAAAAATTTATCTTACTGAAAATTTTATTTTTGAGATTTGTATTTGGTTTTCTTCAGACTCTTGTCTTTATTAAATTACTTTTTAGTGCCCTGTATTACCTTCTTTATTTCACTGAACTGTTTATATATAACCTCTTTGAGATCACTGATCACTTTTGTAATAATTTTAAATTTTTTTTCTGTGTGCTTCTGTATTATTAAGGCAGTTTCTATGAAGTGTTAAGTGTTGGAGGGCTTATTACTTTGTTCTTTTTTTTTTTTTGCTTTTTGAGACAGGGTCTCGCTTTGTAGTTCAGGCTGGCCCTGAGCTCACTATGGTGCCCAGGCAACCCGCTGCGAACTCAGCAATCCTCCTGTCTCTGCCTCCCGAGTGCTGGGATTACAGGCATGAGCCACCACGTCTGGCATTGTGGTATGCGGTGTTGATTGTTGGTGGGCGTGTCTCCACGCCCAGCATTATATTTATTTATATTTATTTTTTTATTTTTTTTGAGACAGGGTCTCGCTTTGTAGTTCAGGCTAGCTCTGAGCTCACTATGTAGCCCAGGCAAGCCTCGAACTCAGCAATCCTCCTGTCTCTGCCTCCCGAGTGCTGGGATTACAGGCATGAGCCACCACACCCGGCTCCATGCCCAACATTATATGTGGTCACCAGGGATCGAACTCAGGACCTTGTGCTTGCGAGGCAGGTGCTGGAACCACTGAGCTAACCCTCTGGCCCTACCTTGTTCTTTTTATATTTCCTAAGTTTTTATTTGGAGATTTGCACATCTGTTGAGATGGAATTCTCTTACTCTTTTATGTGAGGGCCTTCCTAGAGGGGCAGCCTTCCCTTGATGATGTGCCCTGTACTATTGGTCTATTGCATAGTGTTTATTTCTAAGTGGATTTTTGTGTATATTTCCCCATTGCCTTTTTTGTGTATAATTAGTGCATTCTGTATTAGAGCATAACTAATCTGCTTTCTCTGCAAATCTGTCAAGAGTAAGGTACTCTAGTAGCTAAGTCAGGTATAGTTAAAACAGTATGAGTATGCATGTGTGTCCCTGTAATTATTTTTCTAATTTCATCATCACAGTATGGTGTGAAAAGTTATGAATGCAACTTGTGCTAGAATCACTTGTAAGTATGGAACCCTACAGCCATACCACCCAGAACATGTCTGATCTTATCTGTTCTATGACCTTACTATAAATTATGGATCTATTTTGTGGTTACTATGATATTATTTTGTATCTCTGTTTTTTTAAATTGAATTCTTTATTGGTACAATTTATTGTATCTCTGTTTTTTAGCTTATTATCTTTTATTTTTATTAGAATGTGAAGTTTTTGATGGTATATATTTCCTATGCCTTCTTAACCATGATGTCCATATCCCTAAGGTCTACAACAGTGGCTGGACTTATTAAATATTTTTCACCCTCTGATTGTATATTGGGTACTGAACTGTGGTGGGTGATTTTTTGGCAAATAAATAGAAAATGCATGGGGCCAGAGATTTAGCTTAGTGGTTCTGTTGCCTGCCTTGCAAGCACAAGGTCTTGAGTTTGATCCCGGTAACCACATACAATGTTGGGTGTGGTGGCTCATGCCTGTAATCCCAGCACTCAGGAGGCAGAGACAGGAGGATTGTGAGTTCCTGGCTTGCCTGGACTACATAGTGAGCTCAGAGCCAGCCTGAACTACAAAGCAAGACCCTGTCTCAAAAAAAAAAAAAAAAAGAAAATGCATGATTCCTGCCCAAAGGAAACTGAAAAAACAGATTTAAGATGTCATACAATAATTATTTTTCCCTGATGCAGCAAGAGTAGGTCAGGGTTCCATGGTATCTAAGGCTTAATGAAGAGCACAGAATTAAAGAAGACTGTAGTATCAATTCACTTTATGGTATTTACATGTCCATGTTCAACTGATATTCAATAAAAATAATTACTTTTTGTTCAGGTTTGGGAAAGACCTATTAAAATACAAACAAGAGTGATTAAAATGTTAATCTGCATGTGTAAATTATAGAAACCAATGTTATTGATTATCTACATAATGGAATTCAAACATGTTTTAAGTAGTGGAACGTTTTTGAAGTCAAAGTCTCACTCAGAAGTAGATTACACATTTAGGGAAGAATGGCTGAAGGGGTGGTGGTGAAACTTGTGTTCCTTGACCACCAGGCACCTCTCCTTATTCCCCTCTCAAGGTAATATACACAGTACCACTTTTGGTGCCTACAGCTCCACAAAGCACAGTTTTCAGATCCTAAGTCACAGACTGGTCTCTTCACTGGGGAAACAGAAACCTAGGGAACTAATCTGACTTACCCAAAGTCCTAAAAATGACTGGCAGCAATAGGAGTACATTCCAGCTCCTTGCATTCTGGTACACTAGCTTTCACCTGAGCTGGCCTGTAGTGCTGGAGGCTGAATGCTATAGAATCACTTTAGAGGATAGCAATGAGAGTTTCTAACTGAGAAAGAAACCTCAGAAGTTTCTACAACCAGGGTCCTTGCTTAAAATTTGACTTTTCCTATGTCAGGACAAACCTCGGTTTTTATTTGTAAACCATCTTGAGCCTATCTAAAGTATTAAAAATAAGGAAAGGAGAATGTTTTTTCCATATATTTATTTTAAAATTACTTTGTTGCTCTGAATCTTGAAGCATTACAGAAAAGAAGTATACATAAGTGTCATAGATTCCATTGGTGAAGAGCTGCTCAGCTCTGTCTAGAAGTATAGGGCCTTCCATGACTATTCTGTTTCATTTTTTTAGTGGAAGTTTAGATTAAATATACTTCACCTGGCACAACTGCCAGATCTGTATCACCCATGGTGCAGATAGTCTTCTCAGTGTAAAAAGGAATTAGAGCAACTCAGCACCTGGTATCTTATGATATACTCTGTAGATCTTTTTTAATTAAATGAATGACTTTCAGAGATATGTACTAACTAGCAAATATAGTTTAAGAATATGTTAATTTGATTTCCAATAACATATTGAGGTGGGTGTACTTCGTTTGAGCCATATGCAATTGTTATATCCCAAGCATCAATAATACCCACATTGAGATCCCGGAAAATGTCCTTTAGAACAAGATATTGAATATAACCATGAAAGTCACTAAATCTTTCCACATCACTGTCCATTTCCCTTGTGTTTTCTGTCTTGATGATAACCATAGTGTCTGGGCTCCTTAGAAGAAGACGCTGAACAGCTCTGTGGATATTGAGGGCCCTTCGGATGAAGATATCAAGGGGAAAGGGTCTGAAATGCTGCCCCAGAGAAATTACAATGACAGTATTTTTATCTCCTCCAGTTCTGTCAATGGCCCTGGCAATGTACTCAATCTCTTTGACAGAATAGGCCATTGAGCCCACTAAGGGGTAACCGTGTTTCTGCCACTGGATGTTAATATTCCTATCCAAGTCCACCACAAGCTGGTGTTGCAGCTTTCCAGATTCATGTAGATCTACTGACTTCAGTGCTGATGACAAATCGGCAATCCCAAAATGAAAGGAGAACAATGTTACAAAGATTTACTAGTCTTAAAGATAGGAGAGGTTTGTTTCTGGAATTAAATAGGTTAATCAGATCTGACTTATTATAGACTCAGATGAAGAGATAATTTTGAAAATTACTTGAAAAATTATGTTAAAAATTAAAAGTCAAAAGAGATCTATGCTTCCTTACAGAATCATGCAGACTGACCAGGACTAGAAATGTTAAAAGACAGTCAGATAACTTCATTGGAAGATGATTTGATTAGTTTTGTAACTATATTTTTATTTTAAATTTTTTTCCCAATGCTAGGGATCAAAATCAGGATCTTGTACTTGCAAGGCAGATGCAGTGCCACCAAACTAAATTCTCAGTCCCAATTTTATAAATATTTTTATATTAAATGTTAAATGTAAACTAAATATAAATATAAACTAAATAAATATAAATATAAACTAAAATGTTAAATATAAACTAAACTCATTTGATAACAGCTCTCTTTCATTTTTATTTACATTAAAATAAAAAATAAGGCTGGAGATTTGCTCATTGGTAGAACATTTGCCTAATGTGTGAGGCCCTGTTTTTGTTTTTGTTTTTGTTTTGAGACAGGGTCTCACTTTGTAGTTCAGGCTGGCCCTGAGCTCACTATGTAGACCAGGCAAGCCTGGAACTCAGCAATCCTCCTGTCTCTGCCTCCTGAGTGCTGGGATTACAAGCGTGAGCCACTGTGAGGCCCTGGTTTTAATTATGCTAGTATCGTGGACACTGAATGAATGAATAAAATAACATTAAAAAACAAGTGAATCTAATTTCTTAATCACTTCCAATTCCTGTATTCTTTTGTATTTCTTTCCATATTCATGGAATGGTACTGAGTACATTCATGATATAATGAGTATTCCACTCACTTATCAAGTACTTTAGAGTTTACAACCATTTGTTTGAAATGATAACCTACCTCAAAGATGCTTTTGTATTTTCAGAATTGCCATGTTGTAGAATAGTAAGAGAGAAAATAACCTGTTCAGGATTAGTTTGTGATGAAATCACCTTTTAAGATTGACGTTACCCCAATCTTTGTGAACAAGGATTTTCTTGACACTTTTGCAAATAATCTCAAATGAACAGAATGAGATGAAGCTCTGCTAGTTTTCAAAATTATCCAGACTAAATGATTTCTAGTTAGAACTTCTGAAGAAATTGTATAGTCAGTGATTATTAATGCTTTATAACATGTATCATTTTAGAAATAAAGGGTTAAATTTGTAGTTGTATGTCAGTGGGTTGGAAAACAGAGATGCTGGAGGATTGTTTAGAGGAAAATGGCAGAACTATTTTCTTCCCTCTGCCTCCAATTTAGTTTTATCCTTCAAAGCACACTCTGACCATAGACTTTAACTTTTAACAAAATACACAAAAGATATTTTCCTACAACAATTTACAAGAGAAACTGAAGAGTGTAGGTAACTCAATAACTCAGACATAAGGGACTTGCCATTATAGAATGTGATATTGCTGGATATCCCTAGGCTGTTTATTTTGTAGTTGAGCAAAGTGAGGTCCACAGAGTCCAATGACCTCTCTATGGATCATGAATGAAAACTCACCCCTGTTAAGAATTCTTATAGCTTGTAGCCCTATCCTTACTGACTTTCCCATTTTTATCAGGAGGGCCAACTTCCTTTCTGAGTTGGAGATCACAAGAGTGGCCTGGTACAGAAAGGCCAATATGGAGTCACAGCCTCTGGATTATTCGTAGACTTAATTATGAGTGGGAGACTCAGAGAAATAGAGGGATAGGTAATGATGAGTTAGGACTGCTAACTGATTCTGAGTTATTGCTGTAATACTCTTGAGCTTAGTAAATAGGGCAAGTTAACCAGGATTCTCATAACTGGATTCTACTCCTCACTCTGATACTAATGAAAATTATTACTATTGACTTTGAGCATTTTCTATGTCAGTGTGCCTTAAAATGTGTTAAATGCTTTATATTTCATTTTCAAAATTATAGCATGTACAGTTACTATTTCTAGCTGGTGAAAAAGGAAATTGGGGTAGAGATAATAAAATGGTCCAGGGCCTTGTTTCTAAGAGGCCCACAGTAGGTCTGTTAAATCCTATGCTTTTAATCACTGAGCCTGCCAGAGACAAAGTCTGTCCTATTGTCAGGTAATGATAATAGTGATGATATCTTACACAAAGACGGTATTCTAAATACAGCATATATGGCATCTCATTTTACTCTATCTCCAGTTGATAGAGGAGGAAACTGTGGGACTGGATGTTGTAACTTTATCCAGTCACCATTTATGATGTGAAGTCAAGTTTTGAACCCAGGCCACTGAATCTAAACTCTGCACACTTAATCACTATACCAACTGTAAGGGGGGGGAATTCATTATTTTAAATCATTTTTAACTCCATCAATGATTTTCTAAGACTGTTGTATAAATATGGAAGCATAAATTCTTCAGGAAAAAGGAGGTAATCCTTTTCCACACTGCCTCCCTTCTAGTCAGACACATGAATTATTTTAAAATAGATTGTATCGTGTGAACATTTTTGGTGTTTCATGATCAATAGATAAATATAAAGTGAAAAGGTTTCTGAAGGGGATATATATGAAGAATAGCTTAGAATGAGGCATACTGTTGATATTTGTTTTGAAGTATTCTATCCATTGGCGGATGGTGGAATCTCCCATCAGATATATGAGTTTTCCTCTCAGGCAGTCTTTCATTTTGACTGGAGTCAAACTGCAGGAGACAGGATTCCATGTGTATTTCCAGACATGCCCACTGGGGATTGTAGATATCATTCCAGGCTTGCATTTTTCTTTCACTGGGACTGTTTTCACTGCCAAATAAATCAGCAAGATAAGACCTTCTAAAACATATTATCCATCAACATTTATTAAGAGGCAGCTGTCTTTCCTAAAGTATCTTCTTGATAAAGGGTAGAAGTGGTGGTGGAGGAAAAACCATATTGAAGCACCTTCCTAATGGAACAGCTAGTTTTCAGTAAAAATTTTCTATGATGTTTATTTTCTAGCTAATACTCATTAATAGTCGTTATAAGAGCACATGTTTTTTTCCAGGGAAAAAATAGATTTTTGGTAAAATGTGTTTCTCAGTATTGCTTTAAAAGCAACATCATCAGTTCTTGCAAAGTAAGTAAAAACTTATTCATTCTATCATTTTAGCCCCATTTTTCCCTGAGTTTATCAAACATTATCACAGTATCTTAAATGCCACCATCAAACTATACAGTTTTTGAGTAAAAGGCAGGGTGATCTAATATAGATTGCTTGGAAAGTGACCAAAATGGATACATGTGTGTGCAGAGTCTGGAGGTCCACAAAAGGCCATATATTAAACCCTTAGTCGCTGGCTCACAATGAGCTGAGATGCTAAGATGGTTATGTGACAGGTTTGGGGTAATGATTATTCATCACCCAAGGAGAGTGGTTTAAGATTTCAACACTTGGAATTGAGTTTACCCATTTCAATGTGGTGAAAATATTGTTTCTACATTTTAGTGTGTATACTTTAATGCTGACAAGTATATTAACAAATAGCAAGATTTTAATACTGAACTAATGTAGACATAAAAGGTGTTTCCTTAAATCATGTTAGATGGGACTTCCTTAGGCTATTTGGAGTGAAATAATAAAAAATAGTAAATATAAATGTGAAAGATCTACATTGTATGTTAAAATTGAAAGGTGACAGACTCAGGGCGAGAAATAACTCCTATATGTCAGGTTGGAACCCTCCAGGTAGTGATTCATGGACTAGAAGAACTGTGAGAGGTAGTGATAGTGGTAGTGTGTGGAGGTAAATAATTGGGAGAATATTTTAACATCGGCAGGTTGTTGCATAAATGCACAGGTAATCTGTTAGCTGTTAAGTAGATTGGAGATGGAAGATGTGGTCACTCAAATAGGTTATACCAATGTGTTCTAGTGATCCTAATCACTCAGTCACTCATTTACTCACTCACACACTCATTCAGGTACTTGGTACATTGTCTGACCTCAGATACAGTACATGAGTCAAGTGCTGATAGGACTAAAAGGCAAAAAACCCTGCAGGAAGGAGGCCTTTGACTTGGTCTAGAACTAAGCACCCAGCAAACGCTGAGCACTTACCATCGCATTTTGTGACATGAATGACTCTGGAGTTTTCCATAATTTCCACACCCACATTGGACCTCAGAGAGATAATATGAAAATTAATATGCAAATGGCCCCAAATCAGGAAACAAAAAGCCAAATTACCCAGTGCTTCTACTGTTTCTTGTTAAGCTGGTTGTGTCTACATATTCATATCATTTAGTAAATTTCCACTTGTTTCCTTATTATTTCATAGGGTATAGTTACTCAGATGGCAGTCAAAGTGATTTATTGAGATGCAGAGATCATATGTTAGAGCACACACATATATAGTCTGCCAAAGAAATGCATTCACACTTCAGCAGTTTGCCATATTAATAAATCTCTGGAAGTTAATGGCAACCATTATAAGCAGCTCTTATAACTGTAGAGGCAAAAGGGAATTTGTATTAACAATGCCTCAATAAATTTAGTGTTAAAATACTTATTTAAGTTTTTCTTTTCCTGAGATATACATTTTTTAGGCAGACTGTATTTCTTATTCACATTTAGTTTTCATTCTGCCTATACTTTGATTTCATTAGTGAGAATGAAATATGCAAAACATTTGGAGACTTCTGGAGGCTGAATCATTTCCAAATGAATTCACAGTTTCCTTCCCAAAAGACTGCTTTCAGAGTTTCAAAGATGACATACTCATAGGACTTTTCTTTAGTGTCATACCAGCTGAAAACCCTTTTTGCTCAGATAGTCGTGAGTGATAATGATTTACCTTTCAAAGAGGGTCCTTTCTTGTTGGCTAAGATAGGAAACGTCCTTGTTCTTGGAATGCATGTGCGTAAGTGCGGCACAGGAGACATGTGGAGGTTTCACACAGTAGAAGGCTTCTTGGTCTTCAGCATCCAGGTATTTGCACAGTTCAGCACTTGAATTTAAAACCAGGGCACATTCCGTACTGACTTGGGACTTACCATTGATAAACTTGCCTGTGAAGATCACTCTGTCATAACCTTGGTTCCTTGCCCTCCAGAGAGCTGATGCCCCTTCACTGGGGTGCATGAGGAGGACAGACAGGGAGACCTGGCCCTCCCAGAACAGAGTGAAGCTGACCAGGTAGGTGCCATTGTTGAAGTCTGTCACTTTTCCTGATGCACCTGCTTTCAGGTTTGGGGAAGATATTCTGGCCCTCAAGAAGTCCCCACCATATTCCTTCCTGTGTCCCAGGTGATCTTTCACCTCCAGCAGGATATCCAGCTGGTCTCCCTGGCAGTATGTATCTTGAGGATTGAGGATAGTAGCTTTGCTCCGTGCGGCACTGGTAGTGACATTCATGTGGGTGAAGGGTCTGGGTGGGATCAGCTGGTCCAGCTTCTCCAGGATCTTCCTGATTTTCATGTCAGTTTCTGCTGCAGCAAGTACTGGACAGAGTAGTACATCTGTACACAGGGGCCTCTCAATGGAATTCCAGTGAGGAAGGGCATCACGCCACTTAAGCACACTCCATATCTGAAATGGCAAGAAACAGAATAAAGAATGTATAAAATACTATTTAATGTGACAGTTTGGTTAGCCAAATTTTGTGTTTTATAAAGTAGTGGTAGTTACAGAAACTGAATGACACTGAGATTTTATGATAAGGTATGACTCAGATGCAAAATACTTTTGTTTATAAATTCTTTTTTTTTTTTTTTGAGACAGGGTCTCTCTTTGTAGTTTAGGGGGGCCCTGAGCTCACTATGTAGCTGAACCAAGCCTTGAACTCAGCACTCCTCCTGCTTCTGCCTTCCAAATGCAGGGATTACAGGCTTGAGTCACCAAAACCTGGCATTTGTGGTATGTGGTACTGATTGCTGGTGGGCGTGAGCTACCATGCCCGGTATTGTATGTGGTTATCAGGATCAAACCAGGGGCCTTGTGCTTGCTAAGCAGCCCTTGGAACCACTGAGCTAAACCTCTGTCCTTATTATAGATTCTTTTAATGTTAGTACAGTTTTCATCAGCTAATTTATTTTGGAAGACCTATTTAACCCTAAAGAGCCCTAAGATCATTTTCAGAAAATTAGTAATAAAATTGCCTCAGTGGCAACTGTAAGGACCAAATTAGAACATGTTTTTAACTGCATAGTAGAAAATTATTGCTTATTGTTCCTTCATTTTTTTTGTTTGTTTTTTTTGAGACAGGGCCTCGCTTTGTAGTTCAGGCTGGCTCTGAGCTCACTATGTAGTCCAGGCAAGCCTTGAACTCAGCAATCCTCCTGCCTCTGCCTCCCAAGTGTTGGGATTACAGGCATGAGCCACCACGCCTGGCTATTGTTCCTTCATTTTTATCTTAAAATTGAAACTTAATCAAAAGTGATAAATCATAGAAAATCTAAAGCATTTAGAAATGCTAAAGATCATTTTTCAAACTGAAAGAAAAAGATGCTGATTAATAACACAAAAACATATTACTGATCATTTGAAAAATGCAGATGAAAACAACATTGAGCTTCCTTCTCACTCCTGAAAGAAAATGGGTGCTATAAAGAAATCAACCAATAACAAGTGTTGGCAGGCTGTGGGTAGAAAGGAACCCTTCTTTGCTGTTTGGGATACAGACTTGTGCAACCACTGTGGGAATCGCTGTGGAGATTCTTCAAATACTAGGATTAGAAGCCCTATTTAACTCTGCTATTTCTCTGCTGGATATACTAATGAAAAAATTAAAAGCATCATATGACAGTGACATACACACCCATGTTTATAGCAACACAATTTGTAGTAGCTAAATTTTGGAAATATCCTAAATGCCCATTAACTGGAGTTTTTTTTTTTTTTTTTTTTTTGAGACAGGGTCTCACTTTGTAGTTCAGGCTAGCCCTAGGCTCATTATGTAGCCCAGGCAAGCCTCAAACTCAGCAATCCTCCCACCTCTGCCTCTCAAGTGCTGGGATTACAGGCGTGAGCCACCATACCCAGCATTGTGGTATGTGGTACTGCTTGCTGGTGGGTGTGAATAACCATGCCTGGTATTGTTGTGTGGTTACTGGGGATTGAACTCAGGACCTTGCACTTGCTAGGCAGGTGCCAGAACTACTGAGCTAAATCTCCAGCCCCAAAGATGTATTTTAGTGGAATATTAATATTAAATACTAAAATACTAAAGTAATACTTTAGTGGAACATTACTCAGCCATAAAAATGATAAATTAGAATCTTTTATAGCTAAGTGAGTGCACATTGAGGCCATACTGATAAGTGAAATAAATAGGACACACATGTATAAATACCATGCCATTCTCTAGTGTAAGAAGCTAAAAGTATAAATGAAGTATAAAATGTATGTTAGGCACTATGTAATAGGGAACTGGAAGAGGCAGGGGAAAGCAAAGTAAAGAAAGAAAGAAAAAGTTTGAAAGTAAAAAGAAAATAATGGAAACAAAGCTTATGTATATGAAGTGGCTGAAGGGAAGGCAGGGGAACAGGAAAAATTAAGAATCAAGATCTATCACATACAGGTACAAATTCTCAATGATGAATGTGAAAATAATATATACTTACAATATACCAATTAACTCACATAACAAAACAAAACACAAAATAATCAGTGGGCCAGGTATGTAGCTCAGTGGTACTGTGCCTGTCTGGCAAGCTCAAGGTCCTGAGTTTGATCCCAGTACCAAGAAAAACAAACAGACAAACAAACAAACAACAAAAACCCTACACAACAGCAACAACAAACAACAACCACAAGGCATAAGCAACATTAACTCACTGGTAAGAATAAGTGTACAGTCAAAGTCACTAAGTACTCTAACACAGTAGTGGTGGTATGTAAATCACTCATATCTTTTGTATAAAGGCTAAAAACAAACTAAAAATTGCTAAAATAGTTTGTAACTATTAAACTATAACATAAGAGATGTAACATCGGAAATTTACAATATGGTATAGGGAATGAGTAAAAATATGAAGTTTTTCATGTGATCAAATTTTATTATCAGATGATAATAAGGTTTAATAACTAGAAAGTTCTTTTATACAACTCATTGTACTCATAAATAAAACATCTATAGTTGATACCTAGAAGATAAAAGTAAGGAATCAAGGGCTGGAGATCTAGCTCAGTGGTTCTGGTGCCTGGCTAGCAAGCACAAAGTCCCTGGTTCAGTCTCAGGTAACTACATACAACAAAACCGGGCATGTGGTGCTTGAACTACAAAGTGAGACCCTGTCTCAAAAAAAAAAAAAAAATGAAAGAAAGAAAGAAAGAAAGAAAAGGAAGCAAAACATATGCCCAGAGATAATTATTTATTCACAAAAAAGCAAGAAAACTAGCATAGAAGGAATAAATAACCCATACAACTGGAAAACAATAAAATGGTAGTAAGTGCTTTCCCATCAATAATTACTTTGAATATAACAAATCCATTATACATTATTACAATTAAGAGACACAGAACAATTGAACTAAAGAAAAAACAAACCAAGACTCAACTATACACTACTTATAAGAGAGATTCACTTTATCTGTAGGAACACACATAAACTAAAAGTGAAAGGGTGGGAAAAGATAGTCCATGCAAATACAAATAGAAACTAAAAGAAAATGTGTTGCCATGTTTATATCAGATAAACTAGACTTAAAATCTAAAACTATAAATCAAGAAAAGAAGGTCATTATTTAATGATAAAGGAGTTAATTTGTCATCAAAGGAACATATATGTATCTTTGTTATATATGTATATTCATACATACCTATATAATATGTACATATACACACATCTATCTCCAATGTTGAAGCACCTCAATATATCAGACAAATATTAATAGATATAAAGGAAGAGTAGGTTGTAATACAGTAGTAGCAAATGACTTTAGTACCCATTTTCATCAATGGACTGGTCATCCAGTTAGAAAATCAAGAAACATCATACACTATCCTTTATCTGGTTTGGGGGTGTAGCTCAAGGGGTAGAGCACTACCTAGTGTTCTCAGAGCCTTGAGTTCAATCCCCAACATTGTAAAATATAAAACAAGTCAAAATATCAACAAAAACAACAACAACAAAACCCCAAATTACCCAAACACAAAAACATCAAAACTACTCTGGAGACCAAATGGACTTATGTAACAGACATACATGTAGACCATTACTTCCATGCTAGATCATATGGTAGGCCACAAACAAGCCTTAACAAATTAAGATTAAAGTCATATCAGGTTTCCTACCACCATGTTATGAAATTAGACATGAACCATAGCAAGAATTCAGACACTTTACAAATGCATACAAATTAAATAACAAGCTCCTCACCAACCAATAGGACAAGGAAGAAATTTTGAAACATATTGAAGCTGTGTGTAGTGGTGCACTCCTATTATCCCATTACCTAGAGACTGAAAGTAGAGGATTACAAATTTAAGACCAGCCTGGTCAATATAAAAAGACTTTGAAACAAACGAAAAGACAAACCACAGAGAGAAAGAGGGGGTAGGGAGGGAGGGAGGGAGAGAGAGAAATGAAAGTTAATATATAAAATACCAAATCAATGGAATGGAACAGCTTAAGGAACTAGAGAAACAAGAACTAGCTAAGCCCAAAGTTAGCAGAAGGAAAACAAAATAAGGAGCACAGCAGTTAAGATAAATAGAGGCTGGGAAAACAGTAAAAATAATCATTGAAATTAAATATTGGTTTTTGAAAATGCAAACTGACAAACTTTTAGCTAAGCTAAAAGAAAAAGAGAAAGCATAAGTAAAATTAGAAACAAAAATGATGTAGCAGGAAAAGAATGTATTACAACTGATATCATAATACTCAACTATGAACAATTATATGCCAGCAAATTGAATAATCTAAAAGAAATGAATAAATTTCTAGACTCATGCAACCTACCAAGACTGAATCATGAAGGCAAAATCAAGAAGGAAAGATATCTCTTCGGTAAAAAAAAAAAAAAAGCCTCAAGAAAAAGACCCAGAAGCCAATAATTTGACTTCTAAATTCTATTAAACATTTAAAGAAGAACTAGTACCAATCTGTCTCAAACTATTCCAAAAAGCTGAAGAGGGAGAGAATACATATTTAATGAGGAATAGTTGAAATTTTTCCTAAGGCATCAGGTAACAGAAAAGAATGCTTTTTTTTTTTTGAGACAGGGTCTCGCTTTGTAGTTCAGCTAGCTCTGAGCTCACTATGTAGACCAGACAAGCCTCGAATTCAGCAATCCTCCTGCCTCTGCCTCCCGAGTGCTGGGATTACAGGCGTGAGCCACCATGCCCAGCATAAGAATGCTTATTTTTACCACTTTAGATCAAAACAATACTGGAAGTTCTAGCTGGGCAGTTAGCCAAGAGAAAGAAAGAAAAGTCATCCTAGTTGGAATGGAGAAAGTTAAATTTACCCAAAATGCAAATAACACAATCTTATATAGCAGGAACCCTAAAGATTTCATTAAAAAATCATAAAATTAATAAATTCATTAAAGTTACAGTAGGGTATATGAGCAGTATACAGAAATAAGTAGCATTTCTATACACTAATGACCAATTATCTGAAAAAGAAGCCAAGAAAATAATCTGACTTAGCAAAAAATTAAGTACTATGAATAAATTTAACCAAGGAGGCAAAGACCTGTAACTTAAATACTTACTATAAAACACTGATGAAAGAAGTTGTGCAAGGTATAAATAAATGGAAAGAAACTCCATGTTCATAGGTTGAAAGAATCAATATTGTGAAAATTGTGAAATTTTGAAAATTGTGAAATTGCCACTACCCATTACTGATTCACTGTAATTCCTATCAAAATACCACTGACATTTTCATAGAAATAAAAAAACAAATCTCAAAGCTCATAAGAAATTGTAAAAGTTCTGAATAGCCACAGCAGTCTCAAACAAAAAGAAGAAAGCTGGAAATCATGGTGCTTGACTTCAAACTGTACTACAGAAGTCTAGTCATTAAAACAGCCTTGTGCTGACAAAAACAGACACTTATAGAATAAATAAATAAATACATCCATACATAATTTTTGTGCTTTATTTATGATCCCTTGACATTATGCAAAAACACACAATGGGAGAAGGGTGATCTGTTTAATAAATAATATTGAGACAATATTCATATGCAGAATGTAATTTAACCCTTACATCAAATGTTATACAAACATCAACCCCAATTGTTTTAATGGCTTCACTGAAAGACCTGAAATGATAAAACACCTAAAAGAAACAGAAGAAAAGCTGCATGATACTAGTCTGGACAGTGATTTGAAGTGGTCAGCATGAAAAATTTGGTTAGAGAAAAAATAAGTTAGAGAGGAATAAGTTTCAAGAGATATATTGTCACTGGGCATGGTGGCTCTGTACACCTGTAATCCCAGCACTTGGGAGGCAGAGGCAGGAGGATTGCTGAATTTGAGGTTTGCCTGGGCTACATAGGGAGCTCAGGGCCAGCCTGAACTACAAAGGGAGACCCTGTCTAAAGAAAAAAAAAAAGAGAGAGAGAGATATTGTCTAACGTGGTGGCGATAGTTAATTACTATGTATTGTACTCTGGAAAATTGCTTATAAAGTAGATTTCAACTGTTCTTAAGAGAGAAAAAGACAAAAAGTAAATGAGAGAGTGTATATATTGATTAGTTTAATTTAGTTATTCCATAATCTATACATATTTCAAAATATGTTGTACTATATACAATGTACAGTTTTCATATGTCAATTAAAAATAAGTTTCAATTGCTTCTCGGCCTTTTGCTAAGATCAAGTGTAAAAATAAGTTTCAAAATAATAAAAAGCACTTTGAACGTGCATGGGGCTTTGAGGTAAAATATAATTGGTTATTTTGGTATTTTGTCTTTTATAATTTGCTTGAATATTCTGGTGATTTTTAATATTGTCTCATATTTTACTAACATAGGAGATACAGAAATACAGGTTTATAATGGTGTTTATTTTCTAATTACACCACCAATTTATTATTAAAAGAGAATGCTGAGAATGCGTAGGAAATAAAATCAGCCATAGTCATGTCAATCATTAACCTCAAACTCAGGGTGATCCTCGAGCCATTGCCTCTCAAGGGCTGGGGTTATATGGGCAGCACCACACTAGGTTTAACAGATTATTTTAAAAGCAATGTTCTAAAAGCAGTGAAGATTGAACACAGACAGAAATAAAGAGGGGTCAATATTTGAAAGACAGAACAAGACTAAAGTGCTAAAGCACATTCTTTTTTCTTTTTTTTTCTTTTTGAGACAGGGTCTTGCTTTGTAGTTCAGGCTGGCCCTCAGCTCACTATGTAGCCCAGGCAAGCCTTGAACGCAGCAAGCCTCCTGCCTCTGCCTCCTGAGTGCTGGGATTACAGGCGTGAGCCACCACGCACGGCACTGTGGTGTGTGGTATTGATTGCTGGTGGGCGTGAGTCTCCACGCCCAGCATTGTATGTGGTTACCAGGATGGGATTGAACTCAGGACCTTGCGCTTGCTAGGCAGGCACTGGAACCACTGAAGTAAATCTCTGGCCCCTAAAGCACATTCTTTAGGCTGAAGGGGAATTACTAAATGGAAACCAGATTTTTGGGAAGGACTGAGAAACTTGGAAAGTGAGAAATACATGGATAAATACAAAAGGCAAAGTATTTCTCAAGTTCTTTTAAAGTGCATATAAATATTTAGAGTAAAGTAAAAAAACATAATTTTAGAATAATATGACCAGTATACCAGAGAACAGGGAGAGGTGTGCAAAGAAATAAATAGAGTAATAGATGTTGAAACATTGTTATGCATTAAACAAAGTGACATTTTAATAAATCTAAAAGCCTAGAATACATGTTATGATCTGTACCAAAACCATTAAAAACAATGTAGAAACTAAAAGGAAGTACTAAAAATAAATTTAACTCAAAATGCAGCAGGAAAGAAAAAAGAGAAACTGATCACAAAAGGATCAAAGAAAATAAACACAGAGATGGCTCTAAATTCACTCATATTAATAATTTCATTAAAAGGAAGTGGATCTATAGATGTAAATGAGTTCTAGAATGTGATAGATTTTGTGAAATAGTGAATATTCAAAGGGAACGTGGTAGGGGAAAGTAATGAGGGGAAAGAATAAATATGATTTAAAAAGCAAAAGCACATACGTAGGAGGGGGGTTGCTGGGTGGATAGGGATATGGGTAAAAATGAGAATTAACTTAGGTCATATACTGATATAAATTTCCAAATGTTGAGTGTGATTGTGAGCTGTATATAAAATTATATAAAATGCACCTATAAATAATTCAATTTTTTTAAAAAAGGAAGTAGACTAAATATCCCATTAATAAACAGAAAAAAAAGCAAGACCCAACTATTTGCTCTCTATAAGGAAGACACCTTAAGTATAAAGATATTTATATGTTGAAAATAAGTGGATAGAAAGTAATATACCAGTAAGCATAAAAATCTAGCATTATCAAATTAGTCTATGGGACAGAGAGTAGCACTGGAAAAATATATGGAGATTTTATGGTGATGAAAAATTTTCAGAAGAAAATATACAGCAAAAGTTGATAAATTAAAAGGACAGCTAGAAAAAATCCACATTATGATTGGAAGGCTAAGCTCCTTCCTCAGTAGTTGCTAAGGAACTCTGAAAAAATGACTAGGGATCCAGAAGATCTACACATTATTATAATAATGCATTTTCACCATTATATCACATCAGATATTTTTATACTGTTACAATTTCAAATGAAAATCAATAATCTTTAGAATGGTAGAATAATTTCCTGGGCACAAAAATTGTGGGTAGAAATGTAACAAGAAAGTTGTGATTTGAGATGGAGGCTAAACAGCCTCAATTTCTGGCTATAAAGTCAAAAGGCTGAACTTTACAGATGAATCATCTGTGAAATAGAGACTCCTTAACTGAACTAGAAAACTTAAAGACAGGTAAGATTAAATGAAGGGAGAAAATCAGCGTTTCAAATTCAAAGAAAGCACAGGATAAATACAGAATCCACCAAAAATAGTATACATTTCAGGAAAGGAAAAGTAGTATGGCAATTTTTTTTGTACAGATAGTATTACCTTTGTGCAGGAAATCCTAGAGGATGTCGTTATTGTAGAAAACCATCCCCACTTCCAGTCCTTC
>PVIC010031402.1:0-21348 GCA_004025085.1 Thryonomys swinderianus | reverse complement strand
AGGGAAACATGGCAGCTCTGAATATGTCCATATCAGTCATAACCATTAATGTCAATGGCCTCAATGGGCCAATTAAAAGACACAGACTAGCAGATTGGATCAAGAAGCAAGATCCTACAATCTGCTGCATACAGGAAACACACCTAATTCAGAAGGAAACCCATAGGCTGAAAATAAAAGGTTGGAAAACAATCCTCCAAGTCACAGGAAACTGCAAAAAATCAGGAGTGGCTATCTGGGTGGCAGATAAAATAGATTTCAAACCCAAACTGATTAAAAGACATAAAGAAGGTCACTATATTCTCGTACAGGAAACTATCCAAGAGAAAGAAATAACAACCATAAATACTTATGCACCAAACTCTAATGCACACAACTATATAAAACAAACATTACTGGACATGAAAAGCCAGTTAACCATGAATACAATAGTAGTAGGGGACTTTAATACTCCACTGTCACAAATTGACAGAGCAACTGGACAAAGAATCAATAAGGAAATACTTGAGCTAAATCAAACTTTTGAGCAAATGGACTTATTAGATGCCTACAGAATTTTTCACCCTAAAAAGTGAGAATATACCTTCTTCTCAGCTGCTCATGGATCATTCTCCAAAATAGATCACATTCTAGTCCATAGAACAGGCTTAAGTAAATGCAAAGGAATCGAAGTTATCCCCTGCATACTATCAAACCATAGTGCCTTGAAACTGGAGCTGAATAGCAAAAGAAACTCCAAGATCCTCACAAACACATGGAAATTGAACAACACTCTGTTGACCAACAAATGGGCCACAAAAGAAATTAAAGAAGAAATTAAACAGTTTCTACAACTAAACGACAACCCCAGCATAACATACAGGAATTTATGGGACACAATGAAAGCAGTTCTATTAGGGAAATTCATAGCAGTGAATGCCTACACTCAGAAAACAGAGCAAACTGAAATAAACAATCTAATGATGAACCTCAGACAATTAGAAAAAGTAGCAAAACAAACCCAAAACACATACTAGAGAGGAAATTATAAGGATCAGAGCAGAAATTAATGCAATGGAGACAAAGAGAACAATACAAAGAATCAATAAATCAAAGAGTTGGTTCTTTGAAAGGATAAATAAAATCGACAGACCCTTAGCCAAACTTATCAAACAAAGGAAGGAAAAGGCTCAAATCCATGCTATAAGGAATGAAAATGGGCAAATCAGCACAGATCCAGAAGAAGTCCAAAGGATAATAAACATGTACTTTGAAAATCTGTACTCCAAGAACATGGAAAATCTAGAAGAAATGGATAGATTCCTAGACACATATGAACTTCCAAAGCTGAACTAAGGGGATATAAAAATGTTAAACAACCTGATATCAATCTGGGAAATTGAAAATGTAATAAAAAAACCTACCAACAAAGAAAAGCCCTGGTCCTGATGGCTTCGCTGCTGAATTCTACAAAACTTTCAAAGAAGAGTTAATACCAGTACTTCTCAATCTTTTTAATGAAATCAAAAAGGAAGCAGCACTCCCCAAATCATTCCTTGAAGCAACAATAACCTTGATTCCAAAGGCAGGGAAAGATCCCACCAAAAAAAAAAAAAAAAAACTACAGGCCAATCTCTCTAATGAACATTGATGCAAAAATCCTCAATAAAATACTGGCAAACAGAATACAGAGAGTTATCAAGAAAATCACACACCCTGATCAAGTTGGATTTATCCCAGGGATGCAAGGCTTATTCAACATACATAAATCAATCAATGTAATACACTATATTAACAGATTCAATGACAAAAACCATATGATTATCTCAATAGATGCAAAAAAAGCATTTGACAAAATCCAACACCCATTTATGATCAAAACCCTACAGAGAATCAGAATTGATGGACTTTATCTCAATTTAATATAAGCTATTTATGAGAAACCAACAGCCAGCATCATATTTAATGGGCAAAAACTGAAACCTTTTACACTAAGATCAGGAATGAGACAAGGATGCCCACTGCCACCACTCTTGTTCAATATAGTGCTAGAAACATTAGCCATAGCAATCAGGCAGGACAAAGATATAAAAGGAATAAAGATAGGAAAGGAAGAAGTTAAACTGTCATTATTTGCTGATGATATGATACTCTATCTAGAGGATTCTAAAAACTCAACCAAACTGGGCGTGGTGGCTCACACCTGTAATCCCAGCACATGGGAGGCAGAGACAGGAGGATTGCTGAGTTCAAGGCTTGCCTGGGCTACATAGTGAGCTCAGGGCCAGCCTGAACTACAAAACAAGACCCTGTCTCAAAAAAAAACCTCAACCAAAAGACTGCTAGACTTAATTACCAAATTTAGTAGTGTTGCTGGATACAAGGTCAATGCTCAAAAATCAACAGCCTTTGTCTACACAAACAACAGACTTACTGAAAGAGAAATTGGTGAGTCAATCCCTTTCACAGTAGCACCCAGAAAAATGAAATATCTAGGAATCAACCTAACAAAGGAAGTGAAAGACCTCTACTCTGAAAACTATAGGACTCTGAAAAATGAGATAGAAAAGGAAATCAGAAAGTGGAGATATCCCTTGTTCCTGGGTAGGGAGAACCAATATCGTCAAAATGGCTATACTCCCACAACTACTATACAGATTCAATGCAATTCCAATTGAAATTCCAACAGTATACTTCACAGAGCTAGAGAAAATAATACAAAACTTCATCTGGAAACACAAGAAACCTAGAATAGCAAAAGCAATTCTAAGCAACCACGACATGGCAGGGGGTATTACAATCCCCAATTTAAAACTCTACTATAAAGCCACTGTGATAAAAACTGCATGGTACTGGAAAAGTAACAGATGTGAGGACCAGTGGAATAGATTAGAAGATCAAGAAACAACCCTGGTACACTAAGCCACCTCATCTTTGACAAAGGAGCCAAACATCCCCAATGGAGGAAAGACAGCTTCTTTAACAAATGGTGCTGGAAAAACTGGGCTTTAACCTGCCAAAAACTAAAACTAGACCTATCTCTTTCACCATGCACAAAACTAAATTCACAATGGATACAAGACTTAAACATTAAAACAGAAAGAATAAGCCTGCTGGAAAACAGGTTAGGCAAGAGTTTTTATTAGTTACCCAAGAGACATTGGCTTAGGCAGAGACTTTATGACTAAAGCCTCTATAGCACAAGAACTAGCAGAAAGAATCAACAAATGGGATCTCATCCTATTGAGAAGCTGCACAGAAAAAGGAGTCACTTGTATGCTAAAAGACAACCAACAACATGGTAAAAAATCTTTACTAGCTGTTTATCAGACAAAGGGCTATTATCTACAATGTATAAAGAACTCAAACAGATCAGCCTCCCCAAGTTTAAAGACCCAATTCAAAAATGGGCATCTGAAATGATCAGACGCTTCTCACAGGCAGAAGTCAAAGCAGCTAAGAAGCATAAGAAGAAATGTTCAATGTTAGTGGTCATTTGAGAGATGCAAATGAAAACAGCACTGAGATTTCATCTCATTCCACAAAGAATGGCCGTGATTACAAAATCAACCAACAATAAATGCTGGCGTGGCTGTGGGGAGAAAGGAACCCTTCTCCACTGTTGGTAGGATTGCAGACTTGTGCAACCACTGTGGAGATCCGTGTGGAGATTTCTCAGAAAACTAGGACTAGGAGTCCCATTTGACCCTGCTATCCCCCTGCTAGGAATATACCCAAAATAATTCTGAAAACCGCATTGGAAAGACAGATGTACACCCTTGTTCATAGCAGCTCAGTTCGTGATAGCTCAATCTTGGAAACAACCCAAATGTCCATCAACTGGAGAGTGGATAAAGAAGATGTGGGGTTTTTTTATAAGATGGAATATTATTCTGCCATAAAGAATGACAAGATCGATTCATTTATGTGCAAATGGAGACACCTGGAGGATACACTAATAAGTGAAACCAATAGATCACAGATAGGCAAATACCAGATCTTCTCTTTGATATGAGCACTTGTAGATGCAAATGAGCTCTAGAAAGTATGACAGTTTTTGTAGAATAGGAAATTTCCATAGGAAATTTGGTGTGGGAATGTAATGAGGGGAAGGAATAAATATGATTCTGAAAGAAAATAAAAGAGCATGGGGGTGGGTGGGGAGGGATATGGGTAAAAATGAGAATTAACTTGTGTCATATACTGGTACAGATTCCCCAATGTTATATGTGATTGTGAGATGTATATAAACTGTACCAATAAAGAATTCAATTTTTAAAAAATTTTTTTAAAAAAAGAATGTGACAGCAGTTGAGGTGGCAAGAGACCTGGATTTCACAGGAGAAAAAAAATCCAAAGTTGAGGTGAAGTGTTAGTGCTTGGCCAAGGCAGCTATGTACCAGTATGCCCTCCCTCCCACCTAAGAGGCTGTGTGGCAAATTGCTAAAGAAGATATCAGAAGTGGCTTTTCCAACATCCAAGATCTTTGTAGAGGCTCTCGCATGACTTTCTGCAGAATGCCTCATCAGAAACAGGCAGCGCATGGATGCCTGCCACAGGGTATCAGCAGCAGTTCCAATTAAGTGAGAGATATTTATAACTTCTGCCCAGCCCTCCACTGAGAATCCACAGGCCAGGAAACAAGGAAAACTGATAATACAGATAAGTAAGAAAACAGAATGCTTTCAAGGAGATGTGTCAGTCTTTGAAACATGAGTAGATTAGGAAGGCCTCAGGGAATAAGGACAGATAAAATTCTGTATAAGAGTGGGCTGAGCCATACTAGACATGTGTGTGTGTGTGTGTGTAATACTAGCCAAGGTCTTGTGCATGCTAGGAATTTATGCTGTTCTTGTGTCCACAAACCCGTCCCTATTTCCCCCTTTCTATTTCAAGCCTATTAGATTTCAGCTCAAAAGTCACCTCCTCAGCAAAGTCTTCCCTGAACTAGGTAGCTGTTGCCTTGTTATACATAATCAGGACAGAGCATACTCATTCCTAGCGCTCATTATAACAATTATATATGCTTATGTAACTATGTGTTATGTCTGTCTTAAACCACAATTATTTTACTTGCTTTTATATTCCCAGTACCTTGTACAGTAGCCAGCAATGAGAAAACAACCCAAGAAATATTTGAGGAATGAACCAATGAATGAATGAATCCATAGCAACAGCCTGTCTCAAAATTTTAAAAGGGAGAAGGGATTTGGGGATAGGACTCAGTAGGAATGCCCTGGGTTCAGTCCCCAGTGCTACATGCACATACCACACACACACACACACACACACCACAGAGAGAGAGAGAGAGAGAGAGAGAGAGATACAGCAAGACAAAGATAAAGGGAGAGAGAGACAGAAAGAGGGAGACAGAAAGAGAGAGACAGAAAGACAGAGAGACAGAGAGAGACTTTACGTGCATTTACTAGAAAGTGATTGAACAGGCCTCCAACAGAGGCAGCACTGACTCCTTATCCTCATTATCAGCCATAAATGCAGCAGAAGCTCAACACTGGGTAGGTCCATCTTAGTTCTTGTTTCTGGGAAACCTTGTGATTATAATAATAAGCCACTGGTGATTGAAGTAATTCAGTGAACACACAAATGAGTTCTAGACAGATGGTACTAAGAGCTGTTCCATGTTTCTGAGATCACTGTTGAGGTCATTGTTTATTTCACCTGATCATCTCAACAACCCTATGTGTTAGATGCAGCTTTATTGACAGATGAACGAAACAGGAGCCTCAAGAAGTGAATGGATTCCTCAAGGTCACAAAGTTAAGTGGGATGAGTGAGGACTGGCACCCAGGTGTAGCTGATTCCAAAACCTATGTTCTTTTATTTTTAAATTCAATTCTTCATTGGTACATTTTATGTACAGCTCATAATCAAACTCAACATTGGGGAATTTATACCTGTAAATGACATGAGTTAATTCTCATTTTTACCCATATCTCTACCCACCCCTACAAGCCCCCATCCCATGTGTACATGTACTTTCTTTTTCTTTTCAAATCATATTCAAAACCTATGTTCTTAACCTTTATAACACACAGCTTCCTGAATACAGAGAACACTCTGCTTGCTGTCAGGCACTACAATCATCTGCCTGTTGCAACGCTGTTCTTTTTCAGTGCTATTTCACACCAGGATTGAGATCTAAGATGCTATGTTTGTTTAGGGTCCGAGTTAGTTTTCAGTGCCCACAGAGAGAAGTCTTAAATTGTCTTGTAATGTCTTGGCTTCCTCATAATGTTTATGTGTGGTTGTAAATGCTTAGGAATACTTTTAGTATGAATGAGTAAGTAAGTACTGCAATAACCTTAAGTTTATATGGATGATATATGCCATTTTCATTAAACAAAATTTCAAGCTTAGAGAAACTTCTATTTTAAATGAATATGCCTATGGGTCAATACTATCACCCTTATTTAAATATAAACTATAAAAAATAAAACATAAACATAGCACATAATAATGTGCCTCAGGAAAATACTACCATATACAGATATAGATATAGATGTAGATACATATTTTTGTTTAGAACAACAAAACTAGCATAGATCTCTTTGATGTTAGGTGTTGGTTACAGAACAAATGCAGAAGTGTTCATGTTAAATTTGAGTTAAAATATGAAATAAATGCTGTCATCAGATATTTAAAGAAGGTTAGAGTACATCTTTTTTATGAAATCTTGGAGAAGTTTTCTAGCAATTTAGGTGGTAAACTTCATTTATCAGCTTATATATTAAACATCCCTGTAAATGATTTGAATGTAAGATCTAACTCATGTATTTGAAAAGTGTTTCTGTCCTGAGAAAAAAACCCTGGATGAAAAGTCACTAATTTTCCTGACCTCTGACTAATAATTTTGTAATTATAACAATGAATTAAGTTTTGATTTATTATCTCAACTCAATAATAAACCACTTTCTACAATTGATAGTCTAAATTAGGCCTCTGTAGCTTAATTACCGAAATGGGAAATGACATCAAATATATAACTTCTCTTAAGTTAATTTTACCAAAGCTATATTAAACTGCATCATTTCCAGAATAAAATGCATGAATGACAGTAATTAAATGAAGGACAAATATTTCTCTTAAATAACTGTTCCAACCTTCACGCATCTGCCTTTTTAGAGGATTCAATTCACACTACCAAATACCTTGGATCTGAAAATAGACTAGAGTTAGGAAAAAAAAAAATGAGTTCCATCTAGTTGTGTGAGGTTGTGACCACCTGAAAATTTACTCCAAGTAATACAGACCTAAGAATAAGTTACATTATTAGTTGAATAGGTAAGAGCATAGGAAGTGCAATCTGTACTGGAATCTAAATGTTCTTTTCCATATCTCTGAATTTCCATTTTCCCAGTGGGAAAATGAGCATAGTCATTCCCTTGCATCTATTTTTTACTCCATTTTCTTTTTATTGGTACATTTTATACACACATCAGGATCACAATCAAAATTGAAAATTTGTACCAATTTATTCCCTTCTGTCTTTTTTACAGAAATTTTAGAAAAACTGAGAGGATATGTTATAAACACTTTGATAATCTCTAATGTTCAATGGTCTTAGTATCTTTATATAGCTGTGGCTTCAGTTCACATAGGTAAGTAATACTATAGAGGATCAGAAAGGTAAATGATCCTATTACAAGCCTTTTTCAGAATTTCTCAAGACATAGCAATAGCCACAGCAAGCTTTTTGTGATTCTTGATTACCTTGAAGAACAAAATAAAAGAGTATGGAAGAAGTAAGACTGGTAACTTTGTGTTCAGCCTGAAATTTATTTTAGAAATGTTATCTTCACCACGAACTATTCACCTTCAGACCTGACTATATATTATGTGGATGATTTGAATTTTTGATATTCAGGTTTTCACTGAAAGATTCTGCATTTTGACAAGTTTTGATGAAGTCTATTCACACTAGACAATTTATGCAAACCAAACTTGAATAGCTGATTTTGACTTTATCCCTTGAGTTTCTAGAACTGCCCTGATTAAAATTCAAAATATAATTACAGGTAGAACATTGAGTCAGTCAGTTAGTCAGAGATCTGAGCTCTGTGAAGACCTGCTTCCTGAAGCACAACTGCATTAAGTGCTCTGGAGGAGGGCGGGGGTGGATGGAACAGTCACCATAAAATGATTTAAGGATTATTATTAAAATAATATATCACCAAGTGCCAAGCACTCTTGTGGAAACTCTCTATATAAAAGTTCGAGGAGTGGAGAGAAAAGGAAACACCTCTTCTATTTTAATTGTCTGTCCTATATATTTAGCACATATGTTTTGTGCCTACCAGAAGCTTGGTGGGTACTTCAACACAGCAAATTAAACAGTTCATCTACCTACAAACAGGCAGCCTCAGGCAATGCAGAACGCCCTTTCATTTATTTTACCTGGAAATAATCCAAGGGCTTTGTAAAAGATCAAGGAGAAGCTATTGTTTTTATTTTGAAGTTTTTTTATTTTGAAATCATTTTATATTTACTGAACAGTTCCAAAAATGATACAGACACTTCCTGAATGGCCTCAACTTTTCCCTAAATGTCAACTCACACATGCTCACAGCAAATTGTTTTCAAAACTAAGAACCAACGCTGGTGCAGACTACTAAATATACTATGGACTTTACTCTGATTTTATCCACTTTACACTTGTTTATCTTCTCCAGGAATCAATCCAGGATATTACAGTGATTTAGCAGAAAGAGATGTTAATGTCTTACTCCTGCGAAGAAAAAATCAGCAATATCTGGATAATCCTGCTAATCAGAGTTAGACGGTAATGTGAGTGGTAATAAAGGGGAATTGTCAGTTTGTGGGATTGTAGTTTAGGGGTGGAGCACTAGCCCAGCATAGGGAAAGCCCTAGGTTCAATCCCTAGCACCTTCTCCCATATGAAGTGAGTGTCCAAGGGCAGCCTGAACATATCTGTCAGGTTTTTAACCAAATTTAGCAAAAAGTAATCATGATTTTACAGCCACTGATTAATCTTTTATTTACCTAAAAGAACAGATTATATCAAGCTTGGTTATAATTGCTAGAATATCTTTATTGTATATTCATAACAACATCTTGTTACAATAATTCTTTGGCCATTACCTAGTATCGACATACATTTTTTTACATGAAGACATGGGAAAACAATG
Source organism: Thryonomys swinderianus (assembly GCA_004025085.1). Lineage (NCBI taxonomy): Eukaryota > Metazoa > Chordata > Mammalia > Rodentia > Thryonomyidae > Thryonomys > Thryonomys swinderianus. The sequence continues at coordinate 12,202 of PVIC010031402.1, read as the reverse complement.
ATTTGGTTACTAAATCTGCCAGTGACTAAAGATTATCAAAGATACCAAAGAAACAGAGTCCTACTTGGTTCACTTATAGACATCAGGACCAGAGGGTCTAACTTGGGCATGTATCAAGATCACCTGGAGTTCTATTGAATACAGACTTCTGAGTCCTACCTCAAATCTCCAGGTTAGTAGGGCCCGCACATGTGCACTTCTACTAAGTGATGATCACCTGGGAGCCACATTTTGAGAATCACCTTTGTGGATCTTCCCTAAGTTAACTTAAAATCTCTAGTAAGTCCTTCCCATGATTCTTACTGATCCATCCTAAAAATTAGTTGCCAGCAATAGAAGTCAGTGACCAACAATCTTATCCTATGAGGGTGAGGTGGCTCCTTATTTCAGCCTCAGGGACCCTCAGACCCAGGCTAGTGACCATCTGGGGTCAGTTCTGAGATTCTGGTTTTGTTTTGTTTTTGTTTTTGTTTCTGTTTTACGGGTTTTTGTTTGTTTGTTTGTTTGTTTGTTTTGAGACAGGCTTTCACGTTGTAGTTCAGGCTGGCTCTGACCTCACTATGTGCCCAGGCAAGCCTCTAACTCAGCAATCTTCCTGCTTCTGCCTTCAGAGTCCTGGGACTACAAGTGTGAGCCACCATGCCTGGCATTGTGGTATGCGGTGTTGATTGTTAGTGGGCGTGTCTCCACGCCCAGCATTATATGTGGTTACCGGGGATCGAACTCAGGTCCTTCCACTTGCAAGGCAGACGCTGGAACCACTGAGCTAACCCTCCTGCCCAAGATTCTTTATTTTTAATACATTTCCAGACATTGCTCTCAGGCTTAAACTTCAAGCTGCTCTCCAGGCCTTTTGCAAGATGTTGGCAAATACAGTATGTTCTAGCATCTCGTGAGCCCAGGAGGACACTGGGATTTTCTAGCATGTTCCAGCCACAGGCACTATCTAGTGCCATTGTGTAAGGCAGATTTTGGAACATATACTGACCTGTAATCCAGGTTTGAGAGTACATTAAAGGTAAGTTTAAGAAATAAAATTAATAAAATATTCCTAGAGTATAATGAAACATGGTAGAAATATCTAGAACCTGATCGTTTCCTGAAACGTTTCTTTATCCTCAGTCTCTACTTCTTCAGTAGCAGATATTTCATTCTCCTCTCTAGTAAGTAAAGTGACAAAGGGGGGAAGTGAGAAAGATAAGAGTGCAATTCAATTTTGCATTCTCCTTGTATCACTACTGTTAGTGCTGAACTTGACACATCTTCATTTCACAGATGGCTTGTTGGTCATTCTACCTTTCTCCCAAAGGGGGTACGCCTGGATCTTAAGATAAAAATTCTAGAAAAGCTGCTGTGTTTCACCTTTCTCTCTAAATAAAGTTTATCTTCCTTTCAATTCTTGTGTAGAACCAAACTAATATTACATGAGACTTATCCCTATATCCCTATTAGAGTGTGAAGAAATAAAGAATAAGAAGATTTTGACTGCATTTCATCTGTTTGCTCTAGATGAAAAAAAGAAACCAGAAAAATGGAAATGTTTATGGATCATCTTGAGGATACTAGTGGAGACTACAAGAAACCAATATTTTTTTCAAGTGGGGTCAGGGAAGAAGAAAAACCTTGATCAGAAGCAACAAGTAGAATAGACTTCAGGTCTCCCTTAGACTATACCAGGGATGATGAGTCTTTTAGAGCTTTCAGTGATACAAACAGCCTGCTGGACCACATGTGCCATAGGTGTGCCACCACTGGGCCTTCTGGTGAAATATGGCTCCCATATTATACAACTGAGGCAGTTGGAAAGAACTCCACAAAGCACTCTTTGGATGGCTTTCATAAGCAGCATCCCAGAATACATTAAGTGTGCTCTTATTAATCATTTAATTGGCACAATAGAAAGATGTTAATTTTCAGGAGTCTACAGATGACAGAGAGAAACAGCCTAGCCTGAACAATAGACCTGAGAGGTTCTATCAACAGGAGGCCGCCCACAATGCCTCATTCCCTTCTATCTCTGCTGCCACACCTTGTCCTGAATTGAGGGAATCAGCAGCGGCGGCAGCCTAGAACCAATGAAGCCCCTATTTAAGTAAAGACTAGAATTTTGGGAAACTCATATGCATCATTGTGAACTTGATAGTTTACCAGTATGTCAAAACATTGCAGATGACACTAGCAGTATTTTTTTAAATTTAATTTTATTTATTTATTTTTGTGGTACCAGAGATCAAACTCAGGCCTCTGTGCTTGAATAATAGCATGGTACCACTGAGTTAAATCCCCAGCCCCTTAACAGTAATTTTTTAATGTGATTTTTTTCCATATCTTTTAATAAAACAGGTTAACTCTTGGAACACAAGCATAACGCTGTGAGTCCAAATGACTAGCAAATAAATGCTATAAAATTGCACATGAGAAAAATTCAGTCAAGAGATCAGTATGTTTTTATGAAAAACTCATTGATAAGATTGAGGCTGCACATGAAACTTAACCTATAACAAACTGAAGTTTCTTAGGTTTAAATATAGTATCAAAGAATTTTTTTTTTTTGGTACTGGAAATTGAACTCAGGTCAGCATACTTGCCAGACAGGCAACTGTGCCACTCAGCTACATCCTGCCCTTAGTATCAAAAAATATTCATAACTATAAAAAAGAAACCGCTTAATACTCCTCTGTTGTACTTGTTGTGGGCCGGACTGTCTTCACGTCTATCAACCAAAGCAGTATATCATGAGACTAAATGAAGAGGCAGATATAAACCCAGCCAAATTCCGGTAAACCAAACATAAGCGATATCTTAAAAAGATGTAAAATAGGGCCGGAAGGTTAGCTCAGTGGTTCTGGCGCCTGCCTCGCAAGCACAAGGTCCTGAGTTCGATCCCTGGTAACCACATACAATGCTGAGTGTGGAGACTCACGCCCACCAGCAATCAACACCGCATACCACAGTGCCGGGTGTGGTGGCTCACGCCTGTAATGCCAGCACTCGGGAGGCAGAGGCAGGAGGACTGCTGAGTTCGAGGCTTGCCTGGGCTACATAGTGAGCTCAGGGCCAGCCTGCACTACAAATTGAGACCCTGTCTCAAAAAAAAAAGAAAAAGAAAAAGAAAAAGATGTAAAATAATGCTACTTTTTGCACTTTCTTGTTTTGAAAAATACAATGATTTTTGAGAAACATAGCATCTGTCTAAGAGACACAGAAAGAGGACCAGAAAGTGGGTGGCCTAATATGGACATTTTCACAAAGTATATAAACTATCCAATAATCATTTTATTGTCATTATATTTAAATAAGTAAATGCGATTTTACTCAATTTTAATTTCTACATAGTAAATATTAATAGATACAAATTGCATGAACAAAGCCCCTTGGGGATTCTCAGTACACTTTAAGAGTGCCCTGAGATAAAAACTGGAGAACAGCTAGTTAATCTAAGGATTATACTTTATTGCCTGATTTCTTTCTTTCTTTTTTCTCTTTTTTTTTTTTCAGTATCACAGATCACACTCAGGACCATATACCAGGCATAACAGATGAGATTGGGTGCGTTCAGGGTTGTAGACATAACAGGCAAAACAGTTATGGCATCTAGGCAATAGGAATTTTTCAGGTCAGTATAAACTTATCAAAGTGCCATAATACATGCAGAGAATCACTGACAGAAATGTTATGTGGCTTGTGACTATAAAGCATCTCTCAATCTTTGGAGAGGATGCTAAAAGGTATGATCTTAAATTTGGTCTTGGTTGTACAACAAGATAGTGGTCACTGAACTTCTCATAGTTTCTGTGTACTGGACACGGTCTGTTTCCACTGGAGTTGTTTTGGGGTAGAAATTGGCTCATTTTTGATGGCTATATCCAGAGTACATGGCACAAAACGTGACAAATATTTGTGGAATAAAATAATTAACAAAATAAATACTTAGATACAGAAGAGCTATTTCACAGGATTGTTCCAGAATCCCCTAAAGATACAAAAAAATCTGAAAATATTTATATTTCTTATATAAAATGGTATTTTTATAGCCTATGTATGCCTTCTTATACACTTTAGTCTGTGGATTAACTTATATTACCCAATACAATATAAATGCTATGTACATAGTTGTACATATTTTTATGGAATAATTATAAGAAAAATGTGTACATTTAATCAGATCCAATTGTTTTAAAATGTATTTATCTTGTATTGTGAAACAGGAAGAAAATGTTCAAAAGGAAAAGGGAAAGGGCAGGTAGGAAAAAGTAAAGAAGGGAAAGCAAAAATCTGAGAAAAAAAGGAAACAAAACTTTTGTACACAGGCGGTGAAGTTGTAAAGAGGACAGGGGAACAGGAAAAAACAAGATGTGTCATGCACAGGTACAAATTCTCAACATTGAATGTAATCATAATGTATTATAAAATGTAACAATTAAATTCATTTTTTAAATGTATTTATCTTGAGTTCATGCAGAAGTGAAACCTGTGGCTATAAACATCTGATTGTATTGAAATTATATTTGATTGCTCCATCTTCACCAACATCATGACTCCTCTGGAATCGTGTACATTCCAAAGACATGTATAAAGACTATCTGGATAAACTCAGAAAACCAAAAATACTTTTAAGAGATGGTATCTGAAGAAACTGTAACTGAGTCATCGTGTTATTCACAATGTTGTTCAGAAGTTAGTCACCTGAGAAGACATGCGGAACTATATACTTTCCAGAAATACTAATAGGCATAAATATTCTTGTATATTTAAATAGTTTGACCTTATTGGTAGGAATCAAGCTACTTGAAAAATATAATGAGGGATGACTTCATAGCAAGAGTCTGCTGAAAAATTAAATGTCTAAAGTATTCGCTTAGAAATTATTAGAAGTTATTTCAAATATTCAATCTGAAGACCTATTTTAGGGTTCCTAATTTTGGTTTCTGAAAAGGCCAGCACATGTATTATTTCTGTTTCACAATGTGGAGTATACAAAGATGACAGTGTTGGGGATACAATTACTCTCCAGATTTTCAGTATCTAAAAGGCTTTATATTTGAGTCACTCTAATTCATTTTGTGTGGGAGGGGTTGTGATTGTAATGTCTCCTCATAAAATTGCATTAATTGTACTCCTGTTGACCTAAATTTCTTTTGTAAAACGCCATGTATGTTTAAGATGTATGTGATGCTTTTATATAGGTATAACTGAAATAATCACCACAATCAAGCCAGTTGATGTATATGTCACATCACATTGCTACCTTCTGTGTGTATATGTTGTGAGAGTGCTTAGGAAATTTGAAGTACACTATACAGTATTATTACCTGTAGTCACCATACTATAAAATATATCTCCAGAGCTTATTCATCTGAGACATACACTCTGTTGTTTTGGATAAGTATACCCAAAAGCCCATCTGTTAAGGGCTTGGTCACCATGAGATAAGGCTATTGAGAGGTAGTGGAACATCTGAAAGGTGGGTTTAATAGGAGGAAGTTAGGTCATCAGAGATATAGCTGTAAAGGGAATAATGGAACCCTAGTCTTTCCACTCTTTTTCTACTTCCTAGTAGCTGAGGTAAGAAGTTTGTTCTACCAAGCACTCCTGGTCATGACATATTGCCTGACCACAGGCCCAAAACAATGTGCCTAACTGCTGCACTGGAGCCCCTGAAACTGTCAGCCAAAATAAAATTTTCCTCTTTTTAAGTTAATTACCTCAGATACTGTGTTTAATTACAGTAACAGAAAGCTAACCAACACATACTCTTTGACCAACATGTTTTCATTATCCCTACTCTCAGTCCCAAGTAACCAACACTCTAATTTCTACTTCCTTTCTCTTTTAACTGATTTTATTGGTACATTTTATATATACATTATGATCATATTCAACATTGAGGGTTTGTAGCAGTACATGACACATCTTTTCATTTTTTCCCATTCCCCTGCCCTCCCTACAACTCCATGCCCCCTAGATTCCACCTACTAATGAAGTCATATAATATTTTTCTATGCCTAACTTATTTCACTTAGCCAGACTCATGCATGTTCTCATCCATGATGATATTTTTCTTCTTCTTCTCCATCTTCTCCTTTTTTTCTTCAGTACTAGGGATGGAACTCAGGCCCCTGTGCTTCCAAGATAGTCATGGTACTACTTAAGCTAAATCTATGGACCTTTATATTTTCTTCCTTTTTGAGACTTTGTAATATCCATTGTATGTATATAGTACTTTTTAAATCAGTCCACAGAGAGCCATTTGAGTTGTTTCCATGCTTCAGCTATTGTGCATAATGTTGCAATGAATGTGAGAGCTCAGGTATTTGTTTGAGATCCTTATTCCTGTTCTTCTGAATACTCATAAGTAGAAGTGCTGAGCCAAATGGTAGCTTTATTGTTAATTTTATTTTTAAATTTGATTTTATTGGTACATTTTATACATACAATATAAAGACATTTAACACTGAAAACTCATATCTGTACATGACACATTTTGCATCTCTATTTTCTTTCTCTTGCCCTCCCTACAACCCCTGTACCCTACATACATAAGCTTTGTTTCCTTTTTTACTATCAAGTTTTTTCTTTCCCTTCTTTACTTTCCCTTCCTTACTTTCTATCATAAATTTAGGCATTCATTTACACTTTCAGTTTTTCCTACTGAAGATATGATATTTACACATCTGTCCCCTATTTATTTCACTTTAGTATGTCTTCAAGGTACATACACTTGAGTATAAATGGCTCAGATTTAACATTCTTTATGGCTGAGTAATATTCCATTTTATAGAAGAACCACATCTTTCTCTAGTTCCCTGTTGATAGGCAATTAGGCTGCTTCCCAGATTTAGCTATCACAAACTGAGCTTCTATAAACATGAGTGTATTATCTTTAATCTTAAAAGGAATTTCTATATTGTGTTCTGTAGCAATTAAACAAATTTCATTCTAAAAACAAAGTACTTCCTTTCTCTTTTCTCTATGTTCTTGCCAATACTTGTTATCCTATGATTAAATGATAGCTTCCTGATGTGAGACATTTCACTACGGTTTTCATGTGCATTTTTTTGATGATTAATCATGCTGTTCATTTGTACCTCTTCTTTGGAAAAATGTCTGTATAGATCTTTTGCCCTCTTTTTACTTATGTTATTTTACATGAATTCCTGATCAGAAAGCAGATTTGTAAATACATTTGCTATTCTTGTTGCCTGTTCATGTTGATGTTTTCCATTTCTGTGAAGATCTTTTCAATTTGACATAGTTCTACTTATTTTGCTTTTGTTAGCTATGCTTTTGCATCCTATCTAATCACTGCCAAGAATAATGTCAAGAAGCATTTAACCTATTTTTTTAGGAATGTTATAATTTCAGATTTTACTTAAGCTTTCAACTATTTTGACTTGATTTTTTGTGTATGATATAAGGATCCAGCGTCATTCTTTTGCATGTGCATATCCACGTTCTCCAATGCCTTTTATTGAAGAGTCTTTCACCCATTGTATATATTCCTGGGTTCTAGTGAAACATCAAGGCTGAGAGGAGAATTCTTGAATCATTCTATTGTTCTTACCAATAGATTCCAAGACATAATTCAAGTTCAAAAGGTATATCGTTGAAACAAATCTGATGAAACAAACAACAATGATCTCTACTAGGCTTGTGTTTCTTTTTCTAAACTATACTCTACTTAAAGGTAAACACGTCTTTTGCCACCACCTGTTTATCAGTTGCAGACACCTAGAAATAACAACCTTGCTAGTTACTAAATGTGTCCAATCCTTTAGTATACATTATCTGTATTCCTCTCTATCCCATCTATGTGGTAGCATAATTTGCCCGTTTCAGATTTTAAAAATCTGAAATTAAAAAATAGAGGCTCACAAAATTATGTGATTTAGGTGAGATTTTTATAGCAGCTAGATAACTGAGTTTATGTCTGAACATAGTTGACTCACCATTTCCATCAGTCCTACTCTCCCTTGCATTTATTCAGTAGTGTATTAGTCAGCTTTCTGACTAATAAATATTCAGGATAACCAACTTAAAGATTGTTTTCATTCATAGTTCTGGATGTTGCAATCCATCATCAGGTAGACCTGTGCTTTTAGGCCTTTAGTGGAAATGTCAGATAAAAAGGTGAGTGGTGGATGGTAAAGCTAAGCTGTTCACCTCATGGTCAGGAAGCAAGATAAGGGACTGGGGTTCCACTATTCCATTCAAAGAATGCCCTTTAAACCTCCCCTTAGGCCAATGGTGGTGGACCTATGAAGTATGCGCAGCTGACTGTTTATCACTGAAAGCTCTAAGGGTTCATCCAAGGCCCAAGCCTAACATCTTAAAAGTCTGCACCACTTCCAAGAGCACCAAGTGGAGCCTCAAGGCTCTGGGGGACACTCCACACCTAAACTATAACAGGTAGCATTAAATATGTGTTTGCCAAATTGATGGGTTTTTGACTTTTTGAGAATAAGGATTTTATTTTGATCAGTCTTCAGAATAAAGATTTTATTCTGATCATAGAAATACTTTCATTCAATGCACACAATTGTTACTATAAAAAGCACATGAAGAGCAAAAAGGAAATGTCTATATTAAGATCTTATGGCTTCATTTGTAAGGCACCTTGAATAATTTAAAAGTTACCTAAATCTATTTCAGGATTATGTTCTTATAAGGAAAAGATTATACAGAGATAAAATATTAAGATTTGTTAAAAATGGAACTAGCTCAATTTAACAAAGTTTACGTGAGAAAAAAAAAAGTTCTAGAATGGGGAAGCATTCCAAAGATGTCAGAATCAACCCATCACATGTATATAGTTTTACAGTGAGCAAAAAAAAAAAAAAGCAGTTTCAATCCCAAAACATCCACATTTCTCTGGATGTTACTGAGTTTTAAGTTTCTGACTGGCTAGAAGTTCAGCTTCTATAACTCAGTTGTCTGGTTTCAAGTGTGTACTCTCAGGTTACAATAATGTGTTTATAAATCACATTAGGTTGCATTTCACTATAAAGGCCACTCTAGACCAAATTTATGCTTCCAGTAAGGAGACTGGTTTAGATCAAATTTGTTTTGGTTCAACAGACTAGAAATCCTTCCACAGTATTTCTTAAGTCCACAGTTTTTAGATGATGCTGTCTTCTCTTCTATATCTCATTTTTTAATTATCCCTCTTTAAATAAAATGTATAATATGGTTTATTACAGTCAGCGCACATCAGTGGTTTTTAAACTCAACACTATTTTCCCCTTTTTCTTTTATTGTATAATTCATATGCAATTTTCAGTCCAAATATGATGGTTTTATTTAATTGCAATTTTGCCTTATGACCTAGTATCAGATAAGGATGGAGTTTATATTCCAGAACATGGCTTTGACGGTTCTGATGTCCTGAATTTGTTAAAAAACAACATGAATGGATGAGAAACAAACTTGAATATATCAAAGTATTGGATCAGCAAAAGAAAACAGATGCCAGAATATAAAATTTCAAATTAACAGTTTCTGGAAAATTGACTCCAATGGAAAATTGACTCCAACAATAAACCAAAATGGGCTTTTGTCACTAGAGACCATTTTCATAAAATTAAAGTGAAAAATATGGCAAATTTAATCTTCAAGGGAACGTTCCTTTTACTCAAATCCCATGACATTTTACTCTCTTGGTTTTTTCTCATTCTTTGCTAGTCTTCTATTTCTCACCTTTTCTCTTCACGTAGGACTGTTCCATGGGGCAGTCCTTAGTAATCATCTCTATTCTACTTCTCCATCTGCACTTTAATGTTTTGAAATATTAGCTATATTCTGATTATTCTCTCATTTTTACCTGTAGCCTCTCCCCCATCCCACCCCACAGTCATATATTCTAATTAGTTATTTGATCAAATCACTAAGAAATGTCTTTAACTTTTTCAAAATTGAAATCTTGATCATTTCAAATTTGCATCACCTGAAGTATCCCCTTATGAACTGATAATATCTCCATCCTTCTGATTGTTTCAGTCAAAGCTTCAAAATCATACTTGCCTAGTTCATTTCTTTCGTCACCAAGCAGATGCTTTGCACCACCACCACTACACCTATCATGGTTCAAGTCCCTGTCAATTATCTCCTTCCACCTCCTCTCCTTCATCTGCCCATGGTCTTTTCATAAAATTAAGAATAGTCCTTTTAAAATGTAAAGTTAAGGGAGGAGAGATACCACTAAGTGGTAGTTTGCTTGCCTACCATTCAAAAGCCCCTAGGTTTTATCCCCTAAATATGCTAGGCACTATGGTTTCAAGCCTGAGACCTGCTGGGTTGGACCTTAGTAAGTACTGAAAAAAAAATAAGGGGGGAATATTTTTTATTGTGTATCAAGCATTCTATCTAGAAATCAGAAGACACACCTTTATAATAAGTATCCTAATCTCATGAGTTTTCACTAATTTTAAAAGCACAGAATAAAATTAAAATGTAGGCCAGATATCACTCTTCTCTCAAAATCCTCCGAAAGATGTGCACCTTACGTAAAAGCCAACATCCTACAAAACTTTATACCATCTGTCCAATCTCAATCCCTCACCCCTCTTCCTTATTTTCCTTTTTCATCTGATTCCTGGCCTTCATAGTTTCTTGAACAGGTCAAGTCTGGAAGACTTAAGAGTCGGCTGTTTCCGTAGCCTATAAAGTTTTTCTCCTACATACCTTTCTTTTCATAACAACATTTTCCATCAGATAACTGCTTGGTGACCAATTATTTCCTTCAAATCTCGCCTCAGTTTAACTTTTTTGAATAAAGGTTATTCTAAAACGTGCCCCTCTATCCTGTTTTACCCTGTTCTTTTTCTGTATCATGTTATTTTATAGGTTACCACACAATTTACTCATTTGTGTGCTCACGATATTTTCTTAGTTTTTTGAGACAGGGTCTCGCTATGCATGCAGTTCAGTGTGGCCTTGAACTCACTAAGTAGCCTAGACTGTTCGTGAACTCCCAGAGAGCCTCCTGATTCAGACTCCTAAATGCTGAGATTACAGCCACTACGACCATCCTACTTCTAAATAAAAATGTAGATAGGCCAAGTTTTGCTTTTCCCATAATTTCGAGTGTTTGGCACATACGCTGCCTATGCTTTCTTCTTGTCTCAATTTTGGTACCCTCACCCTGTCCGCGGGTCTCCGTGAAATTGCTTTCTTTCCGGACCTTCGCGACCCGGAAGTAAAAACTAAGAAAAAGGTCGCAGAAAAAAGCCATTTCCGTTTCCGCCCTAGAACAAACAACATGGCGAAGGCCGAGGAAAGGCGTGGTGGCAGCGGGAAGAAGCTCTTGAAAAGGAAATCCGCTATGGAAGAACCTAAAGAGGGTGCAGACTCCCGGGATGGGGCAACAGAAGGCGGGGTCCAGCCCCCGAAAGCGACTGCCTTCCCCCCAGGCTTCAGCATTTCGGAGATTAAGAACAAGCAGCGACGACACTTAATGTTCACGCGGTGGAAACAGCAGCAGCGGAAGGTATGCGAGGGGCGGGTTGGGCAGGCGCAGGCGCGGTGTCTTTGCGGCGGAAAAGGGGTCCGGTATGTCAGAGCTGCTTGTTTCTGCCTGGGATCCCCACCGGTTCCAAGTGCGCTTGGAAGTTCTCCGCTAAGTGTAGTCCCTTGGTAACTCTTACTGAAGTTAGTAATGCAAGTTTCTGGTAATCTTGTCCATATTGTTACAAGAGGCAAACATAACAAGTGTAGAGAAGTTTATTTGCCTCTTCTTAGTAGAATTTTTTGGACCCTGACTGATTCTTGAGTCATTCTAAGTGCCAACTATTGAAATACATAAAAGGGCCATGTAACCCATCTGTTGTGGAAGAACGGGGAAAGGTTGTCCTAGAATACTTACTGGCACTGTGGTTTCGAACTGGAGTGTGTCAAGTATTCTGTCTAGAAATCAGAAGACACGCATTTATAATAAGTATCCTAATCTTGTGAGTTGTCACTAATTTTAAAAGCATATTTTGATTATAAAACAATCAGAAATAATATGAGGACCATTAGTGATAGTTTCATTGGAAACAACTTAAAAACTAATTTCCCTTTTCAGTTTAGCTGAGTGTTTTCCAAGGGAAGCAACTGTCATAACTGGTCATTAGGATGTAACTGTTTAAGAAAACCAAGATGTTACTGACTTGTTTCAATAAACATTTCACACTTGAAATTTTTTTTTTTTTTTTTTTTTTTTTTT
>PVIC010031401.1:0-21345 GCA_004025085.1 Thryonomys swinderianus | reverse complement strand
TGGGTTACATAGTGAGCTCAGAGCCAGCCTGAACTACAAAGCGAGACCCTGTCTCAAAAAACAAAACAAAAATAGACGTAAAATGAACAGAAACTTCTTAGAGGCAGAAGTAAAAGCAGCCTAGAAACATGAAAAAATGGTCAACATCACCGGTCATTCAAGAGATGCAGTTGAAAACAACACTGAGATTTCACCTCACTCCACAAAGAATGGCTGCTATTGCAAAATCAACCAGCAATAAATGCTGGTGAGGCTGTGGGGAGAAAGGAACACTTCTCCACTGTTAGTGGATTGTAGACTTGTACAACCATTGTGGAGATTCCTCAGAAAACTAGGATTAGAGGTCCCATTTGACCTTTCTATTCCCCTGCTGGGAATATAAACAAAGAAATTCAAAGAATCATATTGTAAAGACATATGTACACCCATGTTTATAGCAGCTCAGTTTGTTGATAGTCCAATCTTGGAAACAACCCAGATGCTCATCAATTGGAGACTGGATAAAGAAGATGTGTTTTTTTTTAATAAAATGGAGTATTACTCTGCCATAAAGAATGAAAGTTTCATTCATTTATGTGCCAATGGTTACACCTTGAGGACACACTAATAAGCGAAATAAATAAATCCCAGATGTGTAAATACTTTATCTTTTTTCAGTAGGAAAACCTGCAGATGAAAATGAGTTTTAGAATGTATGATAGATTTTGTAAAATAGGAGGTATTCAAAGGGAGTGTGGTAAGGGAAGGTAATGAGGGGAAGGAATAAATACAATTTGAAAAGAAAAAGAAATATCGTGTATATAAGGGGTGGGGTTGTGGGTGGGTAGGGTTATGGGTAAAAATGAGAATTAATTTGTGTTATATACTGGTACAAACTCCCCAATATTGAGTGTGATTGTGAGCTATATATAAAATGTACCAATAAAGCATTCAATTAAAAAAGTCATAAAATATATCATGATGAAATTTAAAAAGAATTAAATAATGAATAAATACTTACATAGTATTAGAAGATCCTGATTTTTTTCCTATCCATCAAATGTGAGAAAAAAAAAAAACATAAGTACAATGAGTTAGAACAACAGCAGTCAAGACTTGTAGGTTTTCTGAGAAGTTTGTCCCATACTTCAGAGAACAGGATTCATCTCAATGTCAACTCAGATTTTTCCACACCACAGAGAAACCTTTCTAAGTCAATTAATTAGAGAATACTGTAGAATTAAACCCAGCACCCACCAGAATTGAACACTAATAGATTAACAGCAAGCTTCATAAAACCATGCCTGAATGTTGTCTACTTCTCTATTTCTAGAGTTGCAAATAAGTAATCATTTAATCACTGATTATTTGTTGAATGAGGGAATCAGAGAATCATTACCTTATGCATCAGAGTCCTCACTTTTTAGAAAAGCCACAAACATTTTCTTCTATCAGTGCTGTTTCTCTTTTATTAGATGTGAATGTTATTTTTTTGAACCTGTTCCCTGAATATCTGACTCATTTTCCTCACTAACTAGCCTGTTGCTTCCTATAATTTTGCCTCTATTGTCTGATAAGCATAAATGTGGGAAAGAAAAACAAGAGAGAAACATTTCTCCCTGTAACATTCATATTTTATTATTATTCAAATCAAGTGGAGGTTAAATAAACTCAGAAAAATAAGGAAGTCATTATTAAGAAAAATCAGAAGTTACATGCAATTTTTTTCTTTCTGCTATTTCCACATGGTTATTGGCACCTCCATTTTCAGTGGTTTTAAGATTATTGTAGTGGAAACTCGGTTACAAAAACAGAGATTTACTTTCCATCATCACAACATGGACCTCACCATGTGAAGATGCAATTTGTATTTTAAAATACATATTAAATTCCATTCCAGTCCCCAAAGGTATGCTTCCCAGCCTTTTCCATACTGCTACATGCAGACCCTCACTGCTTGAAGCAAACTTGATGTATGGAAATCAGAATTCTCTTAAACTCCAAGGTGATTTTTTCTTTTATAAGAGTATTCACCAAAATGTTCCTAAGAAATAGTTACTTTCTCCACTGCATTTAAATGGTAATTTGGCATCAAAAATTCAGTCCAGAGAGAAAATGGAAGGAGTTCAGATATGCTTTTAGATGACAAAAAGATGACATATATGAATAGTAATTTCTATTTTTTAAGTATTGCAATCAATTATTACAATTCATTGAAATTAATGATATTCTTCTGCAAATAAAATAGGATCCTAGGACAAATAATTCAACGATGGCAAAAACAAAGTTCGTACTTTCAAGAAGTTTATGTTCCAATTACAGAGAAAGCAGGAGGAGTATTTAAAACACAGAATAATACACTGTCTTCAGAGGCTTAGAACAATCCATTCAAAGGAGCAAGCACAAGGGAAGTCACATGCAGGCAGGAAGATAAAGTTGGAGAGAGAAAAGGGCACTTTTAGATGACACAAGCATGCACTGAAACCTCTGTCCTCCACTCTTTCCATCCGGGATGAAGTAAGTACATTCAACAGCTTAAGGCCACAGAATGCCCAAGGAAAATAGAATCTTTGCTCATCCATTACAAGCTCATGGCTGAGATACAGATAATCAAAGAAAGATTAACATGAGAAAAGCATGCAAACGTATTTAATGTAAGCCTTGTGACTAGAGACATCAGAAATGAAGATCCACAGAAACAGAGAAATCTGTAAATGTTATGGACAGTCATGAATAGCCATGATTGGTAAATAAACTGCAAGCTAATGATAACAAAGTGGAGAGCACAGCCAAGCCTGTGTATTCAAAATCGTCTTGGTTTCCCTGAGTCGTGATTCTTCCCTGTGTATATGCAGAACACCTGTCATCTGAAGATATCCCAGCGGGGTGGAAGGAGGCCAGACCACAGCAGTCCTGCATTCTAGAACTTGCTTCCAGGATGAAGGATGAGGAGCAAAGTGGCCTTCCTGCTTCTACTGGCTTCTGAATTTCCAAGGTATCATTCTTTGGGGCCATATATCCTGCTTCTTGTCATGTTAGCTTCCTTCCCTTACAGTAATTGGGGAACATCATTACAGTGCCTTATTCTGAAGTTGTCCTTGGTTATTCTAAATACCTTCCCATGTGACACAAGATGCTAAAGTACTGGGTGTATTTCCTTGATAAACCACTGCCTCTAGGTAGTCTGGGGGTAGCAAACCTATGGCACATGTGACACACTAGGCTGTTTGTATCACCGAAACTTGTAAAACATTCACCATCACTGACATAACCATGGTTCAGATGTCATCTGTCCCTATACATTGAAGTGCGAGAAGACTGGTACCCACTGTGGCAGTTCGGAGGTGATAACTTTTAGAGATAAGACTTTGTGGAAAGTCACGGGTCATGTGGCCTCTGCCCTCTTGAGCAAAGTAAGGTTAAATTTTTCAAGTGCATTCATTCTCACAGGAGTAAATTATTGCTCTTAAAAGTTGGTGATTATAAAGAGATACCAGTAATAAAACCTCTGAGGAAGTTATCAAAATTTCACTCTGTGGTTTTCTGGAGTCTCCAGCAGAACAAATCTTCCCAGTAGAACAGTTCTTGCAGAATCCACTTGGTTCACGATAATTTAAAGACACATTCACACATGTGCTGCACACGTAAGGTAACATGGCAAAGTAGCTGATGACAACACAAGAATGGGCTCTGAAATCTAACAAACTTGTCTTTTACCTCTCAACTTTACAGGTGTATTAGGAGCAGCTCATGCTGCCACTGTTACTTTCAGATCCATCAGTTGCAAAGCAGAGACAATTTCTCATGGATTCTGTGAGAATTATGAGGTGCAATTAAAGGATATGGTGAGTGTTTAAATAAAAAACTTTCATTACAGTAAAAGGCACATTGCCTTCAAGCTCCCCCACCTGAACACACTTCTTCCACTGTTTTTGTCTCTTTCTTATGGAGTTCTGAAAGTCCACTCCTGTGTCTTTTGGAGACTGTCTTAATGTTCACCTTAGATTTAAAAGGTTTATAGAAATTTTTATCAAATAAAACCATTAAAGTGTCTCCTTGTCTCTCTTATCCACTGGTTCTCATGCTGTGGGACTTCTGGCTCTTTTCTGCTCAAAATGATCATGAAAAGAAAATGTTCTGAATTGAGTCAGGCATTGAGGTAACCACAACAGTGTGACTAAAGACCCTCACAAAAGAGGATTTCTGAAGATGCTTCAGAAATCAGCAAAAAGCATGGGGTATGTGTGTTCAAAGAGAGGGTTGAGGACTTTTAATTCACTGATCATTTGCATACATTCTTTTGTATGATATTGATAAATTAAGCAAGCCGCCATGAACTCAGCAATCCTCCTGTCTCTGCCTTCCGAGTGCTGGTATTACAGGCGTGAGCCCCCACGTCTGGCATTGTGGTATGCGGTGTTGATTGTTGGTGGGCGTGAGTCTCCGCGCCCAGCATTATATGTGGTTACTGGGGATCGAACTCAGGACCTTGCGCTTGCAAGGCAAGTGCCGGAACCACCGAGCTAAACCTCTGGCCCGGGAAACCATTCTTTTATGTTTACTTATTTGAAATGAAAAAAAAATTTATACTACTAGAGCTTGCCTGCTATGAGAAAATACCAGGTACTCAAGAGTACTGCTTAAGAAAATCTTAGACTGAAGGAAAATCAACTATTCATTTCAAACTCCATGTAACTGGCACTCACTGATATTATCTCTATCATCTTTAAGTGGCTTTTCTTCCTCTTTGCTCTTGAAGAATCTCCTTTCTCCATCTAGGATCTTATGTCAGCTTGCTTCTTTTATTCTTTCTGTGAAAAATTGCTAGTCTATAGTCATGCTACTCTACCTCATCTATTGGCCCACTTGAAATCTTCTTTTCTGTTCTCTGGTATTTTGGGTGCTGATTTCTAAAAGTCAAATCTCAGACCAAGGATTTAGCTCATTGGTGTCTCACCTGCCTTGTTAGGGAAGGTCTTGAGTTCTGTCAGCACCAGAAAGAAAATGCTGTTAAAATCAAGGCTCGGTACTACCTTCCTTGGGACTCTCCTTTTAGTTTGGCCAGTGGGATGTACCTGTGACAGGTGGAAAGAAAGGAAAAAGACTCCAGAGCATGTCTTCCTAGATTCCCTCCCTGATGTACACAAACTTCATGAGCTTGCAATGGTTGTGTGTCTTCGGACCATGCTAGGTGGCTCTCTCTATCTTGCTGACAATAACTTCTTCCTGCTTTTACCCTCTAGAAACTCAATATTCTCTCTTGATTTCCTTAAACCTACACTCAATAATAATGCTTTTTAGAACCTCATATTTCCAGTTTCTTCTGGGAAGGTGGTTAATTGCCCTTCACTCACCCTTATTCTTTTTGTCTAGACATCAATTCAAATTAAAACTTATCAGTTACTATGCTGAGACACTGAGGTGCAGATGAAAGAAGGGAGTCAAAAAACAGTAATGGGGCTGTGTCCACACCCTACTGTAGCAGTGACACACTGTCTACAGAGACTGTCTGGCCTCCTCTTTGAAGAAAGATTTTCATCAGTCACCTCGGTGGGGCTCTAAGGTAATTTACAGAAAGACTGTAAAATAAAGATCACAAACTTAAAGATACAATTTACATACTTGTTTTCCTTTCCCTGACACACCACACATGTGCACGTGTGCACACACACACACACACACACACACACACAGAATTTTTCCTAAGCTGGACACACTAACTTTATAATCTAAAAACTTTGTAGGATTTTAGATACAGAAATTGTCAGATATACATTTAAAAAACAAGCCAAAACTAGAAATTTCTAAACGGATGATGATAAGAGCTTCTGGTATCCACAATAACCAGAGGCCACATGTACTCTACACAGCAGTGAAAGACATCAGAATCAGACACAGGACTGAACCACAGAACCTGAATACCAGAGGAGTGTGGTGAATTCCCAACATGATCCTGATCAGCCTTCTCATGACTCCCTGTGTTTGCCTTTCATTTCTAAAGAGAAACACAGCCTTAAGTAGGTCATGGCAGAATTTCTGGAAATAAACTGCAGCTGGAGGAAATGCTTAGGACTAAGGATTTTCTTTGCTTGCCTCCTCCAAGTCTCACCATAAGCAATCTCTTACCCCAGCCCTACAGGGCCAGGCCTGGTTCTGGTCCTGCTCACTGGAATGGATTCAGCTGTGATTTGTGCATTTTCCCCAGCTCTACATACCCTCAAGAGAGGGTGGATTCACTTGCCCTTGGCTTTCTTGGAGTGAGGCATCCTCTGTCATGCCGTATGTCTTTTTAAAATTTTCTTGGCTTGAACCCTCCCATTTTGTTATCACAAGTAAGATTGACAGCAGTTCCAACTGTGAGCTATTTGAGTTCTCAGGTGTATGTTTGAAGAGACGGAGTCTTGTGCCAGGAGTATAGGTGAATACAAGTGCCAAACACAAATCCTCCTGCATCAGATTCTGGAGAAATACTTGAGGCGACTGCTAGAATAACTCACAGCAGGCATATGGTATCCTTTGTTTCTGAAGAGATGCTTTGGGTCCATACTCTTAGAGAAGGGTGGCTAGTCAGAATTGGATCCCTTATTTACACAGTTGCTCATGAGAAATGTCTCTCATTAATCTGATCAGCATTATGTAGATTGCAGGATGCTGTGAGAGTTGCCCAGAACCCAACTATCAGGACTGAAATATTATTAATTTTCTCAAGTTTTGAGAGAATTCCTCTAAGGAATTCCTTTTTCTTCTTCCTGCCTTTGACTGAAAAGAGGATCACAAGTTAGAGGCCAGCCTAGGCAGTTTAGTGACTTTGTTAGATTCTCTTATACAATTTTTTAAATATGTTTTTTAAAATGCTCGGTATATAGGTTAGTGAGAAGGACCTAAGTCCAAATGAAAGTCCTTACCACTCCCCAAAGAAATCTAACAGTAATTAAATTTTAGTAATCATTGGTATGATATAAGCCTAGGAATGGAATTGCTGAATCAAAGCAGAAATGTATTTGTAACTTCAACAGCTATTCATTTTTTTTTTCTGTAGTGGTTGTACTAATTTATAGACACAAAAATTCCCTGTACTTGTGAAAATGTAGTGCGATATAAAAGGTTTTTAGTTTTTATTTTTCTTAGTACATGTTTGCAGTACATAATGACTACAGTCACTGCTGGGAGTTGAGACATGCACATAATATATGCTAACTCTTTTTATATCAGCTTCTCCTCCTCTCCCTCCTTCCTCTATCCATCTTTTGGCCTCGTTGCCCTTTACAAAAGATCTGTATTCTTGTTTCCTGTTATCTATCTCTTATCTTGCTCTTTAATTCATTTTTAATTTGGAATTCTCTAAAGGAAAAAACCATGCAATATTTAAACTTGTAAGTCTGATTTAATTCATTTAACATTATGGTCTCAAGGTACATTTATTTTTCTATAAATGACTGGAGCTTATCGTTTTTATGGTACAGTAGTAATCCTCCACATTTCCTTTATCCATTCATATACTGATGAACATACAGGCCACTTCCAAGACATAGCTATTATGAATTATCCTGATCATAGATATTCATGTGTCACTATAATATGATGTTTTTAGGTCTTTATGGAAGATACCTAGAAGGAAAAAATGAAATTTGTATTTTTAGACATTTTAGAAATATATATATATATATTAGAAATATATATGTACATATATATATGTATACACACTGATATCCATGGTGCTTATAGTAGTTTATGTTCTTATTAATAATTTCTAATAGATTAAGCATAATATCTCAAAGCAGACTTATTTCATATTTCTTTATTCTAAGCTAAGTGTATCATTATTTCATACATGAAACCTACTTATATCTATTTTGATAGGAATTTTGCTCATTTTTCTACTCAAATTTATTGTTTGTGTTTTTTCTTCTCTAAGGGAACTGGCTAATATTTTCTGAACTTTAACTTTATTCACAGTGGTTTTATAATTACAACATTTTTACTCATTTCGTATGTTCAAATTTATTAGATTTGTTATATTTCTTGTGAGGAGTTGGTAAACGTAGATCACATTCTCAATACTTTCTCAGATCCTCTCCTTCTCCTGGGAAGGGTTTCAGATTTTTAAGATAAGAAAATTTTTCTTCACTCTGTAGTTAAAAATAATTTATCCATGGCTTCTTCTTATGTCCTTTACTTAAAATAGTTGTTTGTGCCTTTCTGAAGAAACCATTTCATTCATAAGCATTCTGATCCATTTACTGATTCTTTCAAAGACTCTGCATGTGTTGAATTCAGACCAAGCACCTGTTCAAAGGCATTTTTTAAAATCCAGTGAAAATACATTGAGAGAAATAAAATGGTAAGGAATTTTCAGATGCAAGGTTATATGGATAATAGGTCTTAGAATGAGTATCTGTAAGATTCTCAAATGAAAGACAAAAGCTTTAGTCCCATGACATATTCCTCAAACCCTACATGTAGAGAAAGGGTTAAATTTCAAGCAGGAAGGAAACTGGAAGACCGTCTAACTTTGCTATGCCCTGTAGGAACATACAATTAATAGTTTTACAGAACTGCCAAAAGCTAAAGATTGAGACATTCAAAAATTTCCAAAAGTGAAAAGTTCTTATGCAACTGATGTGTTTTGAGTTGCATCAGTCAACAAATCAGATGTTTGGAAAAGCAAAATAAAGTTAGACAAATTGTTCCTCATGTTCTTCTTTGACACAGTGGCCTTAAGTGGAGTAACTGTGAGATAAAATAGGAATGTCCTAGTATTTCCTTACCTTTTCAAAGAGGCAGAATACCAAAACTCATTAGTCTAGCAACACTCAGTAACAAAATAAATGCTTTCTTTCTTTGAGTAGAACTGGAAAAATGTTAGAACTCAATTGTTATAAGTTTAATTTACTATTAGAAGACAATAACTAATCTCAGGTGCTTCTTGAGGTATCATTATATACTAAATTCCATGGAAAATTATTCTATATACTTCACGCACCATCACAAACTCTCCACAGCAACCAGAAGTGTCAGGAGCATTACTGTGTCCCATTTAAAAGACAGGCTGAGGTATAGAAACCCTTATTAAATTTGATCCTAAATCATGTAACTTTGACAGGAAATCAAACTCCTAAGGAAAGAAGTCTTGTGATTTTATTCACTTCACATTTTCAAATTGCTTTAACCATATACTTAACTTTAGACAAGTAACATAGCACTGAATAGTGGTTCACTAACTTTTTAAGATAATTTGAATGTCTAGCAAACCACTTAAGCCTAAGAATATAATGGAAATTTTAAAAGATAAAAAAACAGCAAAAATAAAAGGAATTATTCAAATAAATTCAGTGATGTGATAGCAGTGGCTTAATTTCCAAATTCAAATCCAAGGAAGATAATATCTGAAAATACAGCAAAACTGAATCTTTCCAGTGATACTATTTTTCATTTATAAATCCTTGGTAAAATTGTAAAATAAGCCAAGGAGGCCTAAAAATCTTTCCTAATCCCTGAACTAGATGTGGATCTGGAATCGGCAGATATGGGAATCTCATCCTTTTCTCTCTTTCAATTTCTTGTAAAACAAACAGTGATCATTCTTGTTTTTGAGAGGGAGATTCTAGTCTTTGGAATTTCTTGAGTATAGAAATGTCTGTTACTTGTAAATCCTTGAGAATAATTTTGAGTTTTTACTAGTAAATGAGACAGCCAGGAGGAAGGCTATTCACCAGAGAAAATTCACATGATTAGAAATTTGGGCTAGGAACCTGTGCTATCTCTGGGAAAGAGGAAATTTAGAAATGAGGTACAGTCCTGTGGCCAGTGACACAATTATGCCTCCACTCCTGAATTCCTGGGAAGTGAAAAATATTAAAGTTACCTTTTTAGTTGGTGTGATATTCTGAAATTCTGAATCCAGCAGCTGCATGAATTTTGTGAGCTCTTTGAGGGAAATTATTAAATATGAAGTGAGCTATTACTAAGTTTGGATTTGCGGCCTATCAGAGTGGGTGCAGCTGGCATCTGATGTGAGGGGGGTCTCAGGGACTCTGTCTTAACACCTGGGGAGCTGAGGGTGACTCTAGCTTGTTAGTGTAACATTCACCCTGGCTGTAGCACAACAGTTGATGCCACAAAACAACTCATCCTCCACCCCCTGATGCTTCTGGAGAAATGTCTTGAATCAATGCAGCAAATCTCGGGAATGATGGTGCTTCTCTCCCTTTCTCAAGATCCAATTTGTACCAGCTGTTTTATGTCTTCTTGTCATTCTATTCCAGACCAACGTGACTTAAAATGTAGGTTGGTGCAGATAATATCAAAGGATTCTTGTTGTCAGATGTCAAAGATGGAAATTAGTGTGGCGGGAAGATCTGTGACACGGAAGTAGGAAGACTTAGCGTCAAATCCCTACATTGATGAACTTCAAGCTGAGTGACCCTGCTTGTAATCACTTTGAAACTTGAAAAACATTGCATTATGTGCTCTAACTACTACGAGGAGATATTTCCTTGTATCATATACACTATGGTTGTGACAGTGCTGTGAGGACTGAAATGCATACCTGAGGTCAGACATTTACTACATAATTTTAAAGAATGACTGCAAGTTTCTAGGGAGTCCTTCACATATAGCATGGATTTTAGGCTTTATGAAAACATGTGATAAAAATTTAATTTCATTTTATAGGCAAAAACTGAATGGAGTTCTTTTTAAAAATCAAACAGCTCGTGAATTTCCCAGCCAGACCTGAATTCTATGCTACGTGATCTAATTCCAATGACCAATAATAATCTTTTATTTATTATAACTGTACATTTCAGCCTAGATACTGGATGCTGAGAGAAAAATGAAGGCATAACTAGTGGCTCTTCTGAAATTCATCAAATCAAACACCTTTTCAGATATCTCTGGACATTAGTTAAGTTTAGAGATGGTGATGGTTCACTGAGAACCTAACAAGCAAACTGCAAACAGCCATTTTTCCTTCGCCCCTGCACGTACAAATTGGAACCATTCTGAGAAAGTGTCGAAGCGCAAGCTCCAGTGTGGCTACAGATCCTGGATTCTTTCCTGTTTGTCGCTTTTTAGTGCTGAATCATCAGCGACCCTTCAGTGCATGATTTCATGTGGTAGCTGGAACTCTGGGGAGAAAGTTTACATTCCATGGAACAATAATAAAATGACAGAGAAAATGAACATCAGCTTTTTTCACTTGCTTTCACTGACAGCCCTCACATCCCCCTTCACACACCACATGCACGCCTTGGCCCCATGACATCATTTGGCCGTGAGAGGGAGACGTAACAGTAGTTATATATCTCTGCAGAGCTATCCCATCAAAATTAGGGCTCTGTTACTAACAACAACAAGAGCAGGGATAGTTGAAAAGACTAGATCCTGGTCTTATTGAAAGTATTTCTCAGAAAAAGTATTTCATCTGTCAATGCCATGTGCACATCAGGGACAAAATGTACTACATCATTGTGATTATTTATATGAAACGTAAGACGACTTTGAGATAATGAGCCTTCAGCCAAAATAGACTAAAAGCTTTCCCTTATTCAAGTAACTATCCCTTATTCACATAACTTCCTTTATTTTATGCTCCTATTCCAAAATCTATTGTTGCACTATTAAAAGTAGACCTACTATTTTCCTAAAATTTCTAGTCAATTCTATGGAATAATCTAGTGGAGTATTTAACATCTTAAAATATAAGATAAACTTAGTACAGAGAGGTGAAATGCTGCCCAGTGGCATACAGTGAGTCACCAGATGACAGATGCAAATATGGTATTCAAAGTAAATATTTCTTTTTAAGAAAAGCAGAAAGAAAGGGAAGAAAGTGTAAAGGAAGTAAGGAAGGGCAGGAAAAAGGGAGAGTGGGAAGAAGGAAGGAGGGAGGAAAGGAAGGAAGGAACAGTTTGATATTGCACTGTCTGTGGTAAGAGAAATAGCCTCTGTGGTCCATGTTGTTAAAAATAGACTTACTCTCTTCATGCATAATATAGCTGACCACATGCTTATGGGCTGAATATTTGGGTTCTGCTAACTTACTTTATAATGTCACATTTAGAGATACTGCTCTGAAGACATAATGATAAAATAGGATTACCTTTCTTTTAAGGAAAAAAAACCAGACAGCTCTTTTTCTCCTTATAGGCACCAAATAAAGGCTATAGACTACAGGAGGGCAAATTGAAGAGGTGGCCATCCACAAGCCATTAGGAAAGCCCTCGCCAGAACCAAACCTCATGCAACCTTGGCCTTGAGCTTCTAGCCCCCAGGACCGTGACAAACTTATCTGTTGGTAAGTCCCTTATTAGATGGCTTTACTATTGCTGGATGCTATTCCCAGTACCTACAAATTAAATGAGGGGAAGTTTAATTTGACTTATATATTGTAAGATAATTCAGTTCGTGGTTAGTTAGCTTCAGAGTGGGAAAACCATGAGAAGAGAGTATTGCAAAGCAAGCCTACCTAGTTCTTGGCTGCCTGAACAGAGCAGGGAACTTTGCCCAAGAAGAAGGGGTAAGAATCAGACACAGGAACCAAAGTCATGTCTCCAATGACTCACTGAGACACCCCAGAAGTTGCACCACTAATCCTCTGGGTGATTCCAAAATAAATCAAGTTGACGCAATCAACTCCATAACTAGTTACACCATCCAACAGATGAATGCACATATGTAAAACTGTTCCATAGGCAATAGTGTCTTCCCGGTTTTGAGAGTCCTAGGTATAATTAGTCCCTTGCTCTGACCATCAGCCTCCCCTAAGGTATGAACCTGAGGCAACTTTTTGGCTTTAAATGGCCTCAGTGGTGACAAAGTGGTGCTTACATCACTTTGAACTGATACAGAGGAACTGGTAGGAGCATGAGCTAAAGTCTTCTGAGCTCTCTACCATGGGAAGAAAATCTCATATGAAATGAGAGAACACTCATTAGGATGGTACCTGTGACCCAGGGGGCATTCTGGAGGCCATTATCATTCTCTGCATCTCAGACAAACAAGTAGATAGATTTCTCTGAGGACAGCACAACAGGCTGCTGAATTTTGCCCTTTATTCTGAAGCCACAAGTATGTCACCTCTACACCATTTCAGAAATTTATAGATTTGTGAAGACTGCCTATATTATTCTATATTTTGCAACTGCCCTGAACTTGTATTTTTAAATAGCTTGATGTTTCTTTTCTCATGATTGTTGAAGACGAAAACTAGAGTTACTTAAATTATTTTTGATTCCAGAAAGCTACTATAGACATATGTGAGTTCTTTCTTCCACTGGAAAACATGCTTGCAGCCCAAGCTCATGCAAAACAAATATCATGTTAATCTGGCAAAGCCAGGGGGCTTCTGAAAGAGGAGAATGTCTAATAGCCAAAGCACAATTATTGTACTTGCACCTGAGCACCATGAGTCAGAGGGAAGAGGGTCATTGGGAGCCCTTCAAGAGTCCTCGGGGAACAGACTGTTTACATGACTGGAGGGAACTCAGACTTGAGTCCTCTACACTCATGATGCTTTATGTAATTTAAGAGAAGAACAGAGGCATAAGCTTCATGACCTGTTTCTCTTGAACATTAATTTTGTGGGGAATGCAGAAAAAGAAGAGAGAAGACATCATATATGTAAAGTGCTGTTTCCTTTTGTCCCTCTTGTTGGCTCAAAGCAAGGCAAAGCTATTTTGTCTAAGTGCATTTTCTGACACTGAAGATCTTTGTGGTTATTTATATAGAAATGTACCCAAAATACATCCAATTTTCCCTTTTCTCCTCACCTAAAAGCCTATTAAAATAAGGAAACTAAACACACTTCCTTTCAGATGGTTATGATATCACACTTATGAGGCATAGACTGTCCCGTTTCATTCGAGTCAAATTCTCCAGAGTCAATCCAGAGGTCTATTTGACCAAAAACATCTCCTGAGCAGAGAGATCCAGATAAAAGTGCATCGTGGTTCTGCATACATGTGTCGGTACACACAAACCACAGGTAAACACGATGTGGCCAAGGCTTTTATTCCACAAAATATGGTTGTTCTTCCTTTGGGACATTTACTGACCTTGTCAGAGACTTCTCTCACACCATTATGAAGCTATTATACATTCTATATTCCACTACACTGTGAAACCTCTACTGGATGAAAAGAAAGACTAGCTAGTTTAGAACTTGGTCCTGGCTGCATGTCAAATGGAAGTAACCACTCTATTCCTGTTCAGACTGTATTGTTTTCATTGGGAGAGACACAGACAGCTCAAGCAGTGAGACGAGAAATGATCCTTATGGGTCTCTGAGCCACCCATTGTATTGAAACACAGAGCCAGAACTCCACATAAGGAACAATTGCTGGACACTTCTCAGTACTCTTATGGGTCTCCATTCTCTAATCACTCAGTCTTTGGCCTCAACTCCCTTGATCTCAGGGCCTGCTGTGGACCATAGAAGTAAATACCTGGTCAGGAGAGTCCTCCTGTGCTACCTCTGAGTAGTGTCAGAGAGACAACTTACAGCCTCAACGTAAGAGACCATGCCACATGAGGCTCAGACTGCACTGCCCTGATCCTCTTGTAAACTTCCCCAAAGCAAAAGGAGATGGGAGAGGGAGAAACTCATTCTCATGTTACTTTACAGATTTTAACATATATGGTGTAATAAAAATATTTGGAGAAGTATGTGTCTTTTATGCAAGACATTATCATTTCTTGAACCTCTGTATTGTTACTGAGATGAAAAACAATTAGACAAATGGAACTTGGAACTTCAACTGCTTATTTTCTTTTCCATACTAGTAAAATAGAAAGTGATACTTAAATTTTTCAGCAACCATCCACCAACTGGTTAGGTACATTACAGAGGAGCTTTCACACCATTATCGCATCTCCTTCCCTATAAACTTAAAAGTGTCTCAAGTAGCTAAATGGTAGCACCCTACCAAAATCTTAGAGGCTAGTCCATCTACACTGTGTAATTTGGAAAACCATCCATCGTTTGGGTTTTTGACAGAGTCTGGGGTTAAGAGAGTGATAGAAAACATTTAAATGATCTCTGATCAAGGATATAAAACTTAAAATAAGTACAGACTTCAAAAATAAGTTGGGAAGAGTTCATTTTAAATTAGTTATTTTTGTTAGAATTTCTTCACTACAAAGATCATGTTTTCTCATTTTGTTATTAAAGCGTGGATCTAATACTTTGTTTTAAGTTTCTATAGCCTGTAAGTCATAGACCAACTTCTAGCATCAGCTATTATTCTAAATTTTCTTTTCAGGATTCATTTAAATAATTCTTTTAAACACGGAAAATATAATATATGTATCATGAATGGCATTCACGAAACTCCAGCTTGGAAATGTTTTTCCATAACCAAGGTTTTACTCCTACATTATTTTCTATTTTGATATTCTTCTAAATTTTTATTTACATATATAATTTGGAAATACAGGTAAAAGGTCATATAACATTAGAAAGTCTTACTTGGCAGCTTTTTATTCCTCAAAGAAGCAAAATTGCTTCTTATCTAATGGATTCGTGTATTTTACTTTCTCTGCCTGGAACTCTCCTTCTCCATGTTTATAATTATGGTTTTTAGTCTCAGCACAAATTTATGTTTCTAAGATGAGGATCTCAGTTCAAGGAAGATGATCTCTTCTATCAGGTCTTCCCAAGATTTATTACCCAGTTTTATTTTACTTAAAGCTCTTAATTCAATATTTAAATAATTAGCAGGTGTGATGGTGCACCCCTATAATTCCAGCACTAAGGAGGCTGAAGCAGGAGGATCACAACAAGTTTGAGCTACATAATGAGTTCAAAGCAGACCTGAATTAATAGTGAGAATCTGTTTCAACAACAACAAAACAAAACAAAAACACATTTAAATACTAGAATTTTTTTTAAGTGACAATAAGACTTGAGCAAAACTCTCAGTAGATGCTTGGCCATTTATTTTGTAAAACCAAAGGTCTTAGACTTTGAAATAAATATATTCCCCCTTCTAAAATAACTCACACCACAGTGGTCATTTTTACTGAGATCCAGTCACTCATTTTCCATACTATGCCTTCCATCTGTATGTATTGGAGTCACAGCTCTGCTGCATATGGGAGAAATTCTCCTATAGGGAAATTCTCCAGTACTGGCAAGCTTCAAAAGAAGCCATGTTTGTGGGATAGTGTGCGCTGTGTCAGAATTCCCTCTTCAGGCTGGCTCTAATAAACTCATTACATTAAGATCAAAATGACTGACCAGCTGTTCCCCTTCCCTGAAGTATTTGCATTTTAAGAGGTGAGAAAAAGCCTGAAACTGAAACACAAAGTTTCTTTTTACTGAAACTCTGACATGGAGAAATATGGAAAAAATGTAAAGATATAAGAAAGGGCTATAGTATCATCGGTGGAATCATTTCACATATGGAACTGCCATGCTAGATCACTAGACTTGTTTTCTGAAATTCCCCAGACATGTGCATGACTCTCTGGGGAAACAATCCACCCTAAATTCTGTGCTGGTTTTCATATTTAGAGGGCCTTCAATTTACTAAAATCATAGGGCTCACTCTAGGGACTCAAGTGTAGAGGCCTCATTTGGAACCAAATTGGTTATCAGGTTATTACATTGGTCATGGGCTAACCCACAGGGGTCACAGCCAATCTAGAACATTTAGTTATCCTCAGACTTTATCCAGGAAGCCACACCCTGCCATTTCAAACTGTATTCCTGCTTGTAGTAATCTTGGAATTTCAGAAAGGCATAGAGAATCCCTTCTTCAATATGGTGAAATACATGTCTTTGTTAACATAATAACTGGATAAACCATGGAAAAATAAAATGAAATCAGTTTTATCATTCATTCATTCACTCATTAATTCATTTATATTTATATTCAATGAACCTTTGTCAAATGGTTGGTCTGTACCAGAAAAGATTATAAAAGTACGAAGAAACAATAGTTATTGAGCTAGATCAGATTTCTACTTCCACAAATACCATATTCTAATGATATAAAATAAATAACAAAGTAAAAGCCAGCCATGGTGGCTCACGCCTGTAATCCCAGCACTTGGGAAGCAGAGGCAGGAAGACTGCTGAGCTCGAGGTTTGCCTGGACTACATAATGAGCTCAGGGCCAGCATGAACTACAAAGTGAGACCCTGTCTCAAATAAATAAATGTATACCTACATATATATATATATATATATATATATATATATGTACATATATATATATATATATACATACCAAAGTAGGAAAAGAAATCTAAAAAAGAAAAATATCAGCTTAATTACTATGAAAAAAATTAAACAGTCCAGCGGAGTAAAACACAACACTCTAAAAGAGAGTATCAGATCACTTGTTCTGCTATAGACATCTAACACTGGAACATTTAAGTGCCAATCCCAGGTTATCCCTATTTAGAATAGATCATCACCAGAAAAAAAAATGTATGAGTTGAAACAAGTTTGGTTTATTTAGACAATTACAAAAGAAAGATTAGAAATCTAAATTTTCTCCTTTATTTCACAACAATAATAGGCCCCTCTTCTTCTATGATGTTTGTGTCAAAAGGCCTAGGGAAGAGTCAGGACACTTATTATCACTGAACAATAATAAGTCTAAACTCACCTTTACATGTGCTGTCAGTGTAGACCACACTGAAGTGGGAATTCCCAGCTCTACAGAGTAGTTAACAAGGTGGATTCTTCTCTAGCTGATGTCAGCAGAGGTTGAGTAGAAAATCTAGATTTTCACTTCTACCTGAGCGTAACAAAACAATACTATCTTCCACTGATGGAACAAAAACTGTCAGATAAAGCAGAAAGGCTAAGTAACGGTGTTGAATTGTCATGCAGATAATACCAAAAAAGTTTGGTTTAACTTTTAAAAATCACTGATCATTCCAAAATCAAGAAAAAAAATCTCACCAAAAAAGATAGATAAAAGAAGTACAAATATGACCTAAAATATTTCTAAAACCCATTACAATTTTCACTCATAAGAAATTACAAACACACTTGAAATAAAAATAGTACGATCATCTCAATAAAAGCAAAAACTGTTGAGAAAGAAATAAGAGCTACAAAGCACCAAGTGGAAAAGTTATACTGAAAAATAGGAAAAGCTCAATAAATGGACTTAACAGAGAATAATGAATGAAGCAGAGGAAAGAATATAAACTACGTAATTAGAACAGAAAGAGAATGACCCTTCCCCCCAAAAAAGTGAACAGAGACTCCCAGATTTACTGGACTACAATAAAATAGTAACATTCATTCATTCATGAAGTACAGTAGGTTATAAGGCAGGGCTGAAAAGATATTTAGAGAAATAATGGCTGAACACTGCCCAAAGTTTGGTTAAGATACCTAAATGGATACCTTCCATAAACAGAATGAACCCCAAATGATTAATCCCACAGAAATGCATGCGAAGTGTTCAGGAAACAGTAACAGTTGCGCTTCCCAAACTGAATCTCACAGCCCCGCCTCCTAAACCCTTCCCCCTCCCGCAACAGAAGGCTGAAGGCAGGGCCTAGGCGGAGCCTGCACAGCACAGAGAGTTTCTGCGCAGGCACTTGCTGCGCCTCCGCAATACAGGAAAGCCCTGAGGCTAACGGGCAGTTGGAACTAAAATGGCTACGGAGCAGGCAGTTCATCTCCAAGCTGATGCGTTCCTTGTTTGTTTGAACCATGCCCTCTCCACAGAAAAGGAAGAGGTAATTGGACTCTGTATAGGGGAGGTAAATGAGGAATCTGGATCTGTATATACTAGAACTGGGATGTATACAATGACTGAAAACGTTAATACTGTCCGAATTGTTCACATTAATTCTGTCATCATGTTGCAACGCTCTGATAAGAGAAAGGAGCAAGTAGAAATTTCTCCAGAGCAACTCTCCTGTGCCACAACAGAGGCAGAGAGACTGGCCAAAGTAATGGGTCACCCAATGAGAGCTGTGGGCTGTACCATTCTCATCCTCATATAACCGTTTGGCCTTCACATGTCGGTGTACACACACAAGCCACATACCAGATGATGGATCAAGGATTTGTAGGACTTATTTTTTTCCTGTTTCATCGAGGATAGAAGCACAAAGACTGGCCAGGTACTCTTTTCTTGCTTCCAATCCATACAGCCCAAGAGAACTCAGACTACGATAGAATCGAGATCCCAGTTCATATTATATCTTGCTTCTCCATTGGGAAAATGTGCTTTGAGTCAATATTAGAGCTGCCCAAGATTCTGTTCCAGGAGGAAAGGGATATATACAGGAAGATTCACAGCCTTAAACATATGGACTCAGTAACCATGATCCATAATGGCTCAGTGTTTACTCAGAATCTATGAAAGCAGATGTTGGCGGTCAGCATCCCTCTTCTGCAGTGGTTGGAAGATAGACTGGAGCAAAATCAACACCTTCTGTGGGAGTTGCGCAAGAAAAGGAAAACCTTCTGCAAGAAATCTCTGAATTTTAGTAATTTGTGACAAAGTAGATGCAATTTGAGATTATAATGCTAAGTGAAGTAAATCGGACACAAGGTTAAATATGGCATAGTTTCTCTTATATGAGGAACCCAAAATATAAGTAATTTAAAGAGCAAAATGGGATAGAGAATAGCAAACAGTGGGATGACTGTGGATATGGGAAGAAATCTAGGGATGGGCAGTGAAGGAAAGGCAGAGAAGTGTAGGGGAAGTAAAAGCGATTGGAGATGTTATGTACATATGTACTAGTTTCTTAAGAGGCATGCGATTAGCTGAGAATCACATTACCTTATGTAAAGACCTACAGTAAAACTAAACAAGATGACCAAGAACTGGTGAGTAACAGGTCATAAAAACCTAACAGGGACCCTAGAAATAAATCCACAAATATGCCCAACTAATTTTGACAAAATATAAAAGCTACTTAATGCAGAAAATGTAGCCTTTTCAACAAATATCAGTAGAGTAATCGAATATCCACAGGCAAAAATAAACAATAAATAAATATTACAATCTCCACCCGAACCTCATTGTACATGCTATGAAACTTTTAAAAATTTGTCATTTTAAATTTGAAATGCAAACCTTTAAAGGGAAAATTACGGAAGAACAACCTTCAGGAAATAAATTGTTGGGCCTTATTGCATTAGCACAATTAATAAAACATTTTGAAATACTGGGCTTAATCAAAACCAAAACTTGCCCGGCATGGTGGTGCATTCCTATAATCCTGCACTCAGGAGACTGAGACAGGGGTATTTCTATGAGTTCAAGGCCAGCTTGGACTGAGTTTCAGGCCAACCAGAGGTGCATAATATGCTATCTCGATAGATAGATAGATAGATAGATAGATAGATAGATAGATAGATAGATAGATAGAACTTTTACTCTAAAAACTATAAATACAGGAACAGACCACTTTGGAAATTTCTTATAAAATTAAATATACACTTAGTATTTAGTTGGTTGAAAAGAAAACTTTGTGTTATTATCTGCTTCATTTTTTGTAAGAATATGTTTGGTTAATGTACTCTAAGTACTTTGAAGATAATAGTACAGAGTGTAATAACTTGTCATTCTCTTGTTAAATAATGTTAAATATTAAACGTGCACTTACCATATGATCCTGCAATTGAACTGCTGTACATTTACCCCAGAGAAATGAGAAGTGATGTTGACACAAAGATTTGTACAAAAATTTTCATAACAACTTAGTTTGCAATAGTGAAGAACTGGAAAAATATCCAGATGTCCTGCAGTGGTCACCTGGTTAAAACATCAATGCCTTTGAATATTACTCTCAAATTAAAAGAAATATATTGTTAATGTATGAACTGAAATGGATCTCAGAACCACAAATTATAAATGAAAAAAAATCTCACAGATCACATACTGTATCATTACATTTATGTAACATTCTTAAAATGTCAAAATTATAGAAACAGCAGACTAATTCTTGCAAAGACAAGGGACAAGATGGAATATATTTTTTGCAAAACTCTACAGTGATGACCCAAGGCATGCTTTTGTGCTTCTGGAGGAATTTTGTAATTTTTGTACCATAATTTGGGGGTTAAGTAAATGAATCTTTACTTTTGCTAAGATTGCATGATCTATACACAAATATATGCATGCAAAACCTGATGAAGCTGAAAAATGTAATCTGCTTAAGGATACTGGACCACTCTCACTATCTTGGTTTTAAAATTGTATTGCGGAAGACCTTACTAGTTGGGGAAAACAAGACAAAGACTGCATGATATGCTACTAATTTTACAACTTTCTCTGATTCTATAATTATTTCAAAAATATGTAGCTTTTAAATAAAATAAATTAATGTCATGACATGATATATAATAAAGTTTTGAAAGTTAAGAGCAATAAAAAA
>PVIC010031400.1:0-21351 GCA_004025085.1 Thryonomys swinderianus | reverse complement strand
ACTAAACCACACAGTATGACAATTACTTATGTAGCATTTACATTGTACTAAGCATTCTAAGTATCTGGAGACAATCTAGAGTTAGGGGATATAGTTTAGTGGTAGAGTGTTTGCCCAGAATACAAGAGGCCCTGGGTTCAAATCTCAGCATCACAAATTAATAAAGTACTCAGGAGGACATGTATAAGTTGTATGCAAATACCATACCATTCAATGAAGGACTATGGGTTGAAGATGCAGCTCAGTTGGGAGAGTGCAAAATTAGACTTCAAGAGTAACAAGCAGAAACAACAGAAACAGGTTCTTGAAGGTCTCAGATTTAAGTCAGAAGACAGAACAACAATGCTTACTATATACAGAAGTCGTAGGCTAAATAACAGCAAAAGATTCTCTAGGGATTAGTGAATTCTTCAGGAACAGCAAAGCACTGAAATGGAGATGTGGGGAACCTGAGCTTGAGGCGAAGGAATGGATGTTTAAGGCAAAAACAAGGACTGCACACATTGTTCTCACTCTCTCTTTCTCTCTCTGTTTCGGTCTTTTGAGAACAGGGTCTTGCACTGTAATTCAGACTGTGTCCTCAACCTCCCAAGTGCTGTGATTACCAGCAAGCTATTCTGGATCAACTGTCCTTGGCTCTCAAAATCAACACAAGGACATCAACTGGGCCCCTCTGTACACACCTATAATCCCAGTTATTCAGGAGGGTAAGGCAGGAGAATTACAAATTCAAGGCCAATCTGAGCAACTAAGTGAAATCCCCTCTCAAAACAAAACAAATAAAAGATCATGAGTACATCTCAGTGGTAGAAGCTTAAAGCCCTGGGTTCAATCCCTACAGCCGCCCCAAAATTTTTAAATAGCAAAAGCTGAATCAACTTGAGGCTGGGCGGCAGTTGCTGGACAGATGTCCTCGCAGAAGCATTTCCACGTAAAGTGGCGGGGCCTCTGTGCGAGGATGTTGTTCCCATCTCTTTCTGCGCTGTAGCTTTCTGTGTTTGTTCTTACTACCAAGGACAAGAGACTCCCCCTTCATCACCTCAGCTTTACGTTGCCACTGTTAATAGTTGCTATGTCACTATTTAGAATCTGACAGATTTTATAAAATTAAAGAAAAATAACTGTGGGGAAAACTATTTAAAAGTTAAATTTTTTTTTTTTTTTTAATTTTTGAGACAGGGTCTCGCTTTGTATTTCAGGCTGGCCCTGAGCTCACTATGCAGCTCAGGCAAGCCATGAACTCAGCAATCCTGCCTCTGCCTCCCGAGTGCTGGGATGACAGGCGTGAGCCACCATGCTCAGCACTATGGTGTGTAATGCTGATTGCTGGGGGCGTGAGTCACCATGCCTGGTATTGTTGTATGTGGTTACCAGCATGAACCAGGAATCTTGCAGAGTGCCTCCTATAAATCCAGCACTCAGGAGGCAGAGACGGGAGGAATGCTGTGAGTTCAAAGCTAACTTGGGCTACATGAACTACAAAGCAAGAGACCTGTCTCAAAAAACTAAAAAAAAAAAAAAAGGGGGGTGGGTTGTTTAATAGCAGATTGGCTGCAGATAAAGACAATCAGTGACCAGGCATATATGTCAGGATGAAAGTGCTTGTGATATAGTACAGAGACAAAAAGACAAGACAGTACAAAATAAGCAAATACATGAGAACATCTAAACACATTTAATCAGAGGAAATATGATGCAGGGCAAACAAATTTTTGAGAGAATAGGTAGAATTTGTGAGAAGTGATGAAAAATACAACACCGGAGTTTCAAGAACCCCAGTGACAACCCAAAGAAGTGGGGCACACCTGTAACCCTGGCACTCTAGAACGCTAAGCCAGAGGACAGCAAGGTCAAATCCAGCCTTGGGAAATCAACCAGACCATGATTCAAGAAAAAATAATAATAATAACAGAAGGGAGGAAGGGAGAGAGGGAGGAGCAGGCTGGGTCTGGGGCTCAGTGTAAATGCCCTGGGTGTAATGCCCAGCACTGCCCCAAGAGAGGGGGAGGGAAAGAAAAGAGGATGAGGAGAAAAGGAGAGGAAGGGGAAGATAGGGGGGCAAGAAGAATAGGAAGAAAAGAAGAAGAATCCAATGAAATGTACTCCAATCATTAAAAAAATGTTTTTGTGACAACATGAGTGAGCTTGGAAGATTATTACATAAGTACAATAAGCCAAGCATTAATGACAAATAAAGGAAGTGTGATTGCACTGATTTGTGGACTCTAAAAAGTCAATCTCAAGCTGGCCATGGTAGCACACACCTGCAGTTCCAGCACTCAGCAGGCTGAGACAGGAGGACTGTTGAGAGTTCGACGCAGCCTAGGCCAGCAAAAACTACATTGCCAGACCCTGTCTCAAAAACATCAAGTCAATCTCATAGAAGAATGTTGGTTATCAGAGGTGGATGGGGAGGAGTGAGCTGGGGAGAAGTTAGACAATGAACACAAACTTAGAGATAAATAGGAATACATTCTAGTGTTCACTGCATGATACACAGCAATAATGCATCGTGTATTATTAGTAATACATTATACATTATTCAACACAGCTAGAAAATTTTTGACTTTGCAAAGAAATTATGTTTGAAGAATAAGCAAATTACTCAAATGATTATACACTATAAACATGTAATATTTCACACACTAATCTCTATAAACATGTACACATGTAACATCTCTCGATCTAATTATGTGTTGATTAAAAACTCATCTATAAATACCCAGGCATGATGGGACATGATTGTAATCCAAGCATTCTGGGAAGCTAAGGAAGAAGAGGATCATAAATTCAAGCCTAGCCTGGGTTATGTAGTAAGACTCTGTCGCAATGGTAAAAAACAAGTAAATAAATAAACAGGAGGTGTGTTTTGACCAAGGTCTCACTATGTAGTCTAGGCTGCCCTTGAACTCACTATGCAGCCCAATCTGGCCTCATTCTCACAGTGAGCTTCCACGCATAGTGATGCCACCATGCCTAAGCAATAAATAAAAATTTTCTGCAAGAGCAGGGGCAGTGGTTCATTGTGAAGACCCCATTTCGATACCCAGTAACACAAAAGGTAGGCAGGCAGGCTGAAGAAAGTGGTAGGGAGTGGTAATGGCAGGGAAAAAACAACAGTCACTATAAAGGGACTCTGGCAATTTGAATTAACAAAAGCTGATATTTATGTACTTCTCTGTATTTTATTCCATAAGGAATGCAAGACAGGCTACCAAGACTCACAGGATGAAATTCAGTAAGTTAAAAATTAGAACAGTAAAGCAGGAAGAAATATAAAAAGGAAAGTAAGCTGGAAACAGTACAAAATTCATTCCCAAAATGCACACTACACATTCCCATATCCTTGCTCGGGCAAACCACAAATTTGTCTTTAAACATTTTAGTGGCCACACAAAGAGGGAAACAGCCGAACAATACTTTTGTCAAATACAAACAGTTGTTCAGCAAAATCTATTCCTAAAAGAAATAGCAAATTAGTAGTGGTAACAAACATCTGCAGCATATGCTTACAGCATACAATGACATTTCAGAGGACTGAAGAGTGACTTGGCAAAAATAACTGTATGGAGAACCCAAGAAACACCTATTACAGTGCAGCCTAGGTGTGTGGCTCCATCCTGGGTAGGTTTCAGGAACAGGTGACCTGTATTTACTTCAGAAAATCTTCAGCACCTAAGTGTCTCAGTCAACTTCTAAAAGCAGCAACACCGGGGGGTCTTTTCCTGACAAGTGCCTGGGAACAGCTGTGCCACGTGAACACACAGATGTGGAAGCCAGGGCAGGCTTATCCAGTGAAGTCCAGGACACTCCTGACCCTACCTCACCATTCTACAAAGCAGGCACATTCTAAAAGTAGGATTCATGGGCTGGGGATTTAGTCCAGAGGTTCCAGCACCTGCCTTGTAAGCACAAGGTCCTTAGTTGGATCCCAAGTACTGCCAAAAAAAAGAAAAACCAATTCTTCTCCTAAAAGTGGGATTCATGGGCCAGAGGGTTAGCTCAGTGGTTCCGGCACCTGCCTCGCAAGCACAAGGTCCTGAGTTTGATTCCGGTAACCACATACAATGCTGGGCGTGGAGACTCACTCCCACCAGTCCACCAGCAATCAATACCGCATACCACAATGCCGGGCGTGGTGGCTCACACCTGTAATCCCAGCACTCGGGAGGCAGAGACAGGAGGATTGTTGAGTCCAAAGCTTGCCTGGACTACGTAGTGAGCTCAGAGCTAGCCTGAACTACAAAGTGAGACCCTGTCTCAAAAAAAAAAAAAAAAAAAGTGGGATTCATTCAAACAAACAAACTAAAAAGTAAGATTCAACTGAGAATCTTAGTGAAGGAAAAATCAAGGGGACATGGTATGATGGATGAAACTCGCAGAAAGGAGTCAAAGATGTATAGGAAGGGCCGGAGATTAGGTAACTACATACCACAATGCCGGGCATGGTAACTCACACCTTTAAGCACAACACTCAATAATCACATACCACAATGTTAGGCATGGTGGCTCACGTCTGTCATCCTAGCACTCAGGAGGTAGAGGCAGGAGGACTGCTGTGAGTTCCAGGCTTGCCTGGGCTACATAGTGAGCTCAGGGCCAGCCTGAACTACAAAGCGAGACCTATCTCAAAAAAAGAAAAGAAAAAGGAAAAGATATCTAGGAAGTTCTAAGGAGAGAACAGAAGTATCAGAACAAAACAATGGGGCAAACAAATTTTGAAGGAACCAGAACAGTTCTCATCAGATAAGATTTTTGAGTTTGAAAAATCCCAGTGTAAATGTATTAAGGACACAAAGGACTGGAGATCCCAGAAGAGGTTAGGGACAGAACAACAAATCTAGAAGTGTAGGTGCTGCGCAGAGATAACAACTGAAGTCACTCAGTAGTTCAAATTCCCAAATGACCCCAAGTCCCCTTTCCTCACACCTCTGCCCCAATATAAAGAACTAGATCCCACAACAGGATACAAGAAGTTCACAGCAACAGTATCAAAAACAGCTTGTATCTCAAGAGACATCCAACTGCTGACAGCACACACAGCTCAGAGAAACACAGCTGGGCCTGTAGCGCTCCCTGCAAGCCCAGCACTCCAGAAGGGAGGCCAGCAACTCCCCTCCAAGTCCAAGCCCAGCCTGGACAATGGAGGAAGACTTTGTTTCAAAATGAAAAAAAAGAAGGGGCTGGAGAGCAGCAATATAATTCTGGGCACAGGCCCTTGGTTCAGTTCTTCATAGCACTGGGGGAAAAAAGAAGGGAAGAAGGGAGTATGGGAAGGAGGAAAAAAGGAGACAGGAAGAAGGGCAGGAAAGAAAGAGGGAAGGCAGGAGGGAGGGAGGGAGGGAAGAATGGAGAGGAAAAGGTAAAGGAGATGAAAACAAGGAGTGGAAGAGAAAGGAAGGGAGGGGAGGAGAGGGGGACAGAGGGAAGAAAGAAAAGAAAAAGGTACAACCCTAGATCCCACTACTAGACATCAGGTCAGAATTACACAGTCAGGCTTACTAGAGAAAATGGCATAATTGGTTCACAAAGTAAATGGCATCTACTTCATTTTAAATTGAAGAACACATAGGTTCATATTTAAAATCCCCTGTGCACTGAGATTTATTAGGCACATTTGAAATTTTATTAGGCACATAAAAACTTTTTAGTTTAAAAAAAAAAAACACTGTTCCTGGCTCAGGGATTTAGCTTAGTGGTGCCATGCCTGCCTCCCAACCCCAAAGTGCTGAGTTTGATCCCCAGGGCAGCAAAAATAAAAAATTAATTAAAAAAGAAACAGTTCCCTAAATTAAGATTTAGCAGGAACAAAGACAAAGCTTTGCATGTCTGAGCAGCTAAAGCTACCGTCCTCTAACAGGAGAGATAGGAAGGGAATGGAAGTTTCTTTTTCAAAAGCAAAGTCATGATTAGATGTGCCCCAAAGATTTCCCAATTCCTAGAAGCAATAGCCCAGGGAACGGACAGGCGCAGTCCTCAGATACACACGGAGTAAGTTAGCTTAGGGACTGCAGTAGCTTCAAAGTGAACTGACAAGGAAAAGCAAAATCAAACTTACTCTTTTCAATGAGCTGGTCCTGAACTCCTGCCAGTGCACTTACTGCCTAAAAAAAAAGCCCTTTGTTACTACAAAAG
This sequence comes from Thryonomys swinderianus, assembly GCA_004025085.1. Lineage (NCBI taxonomy): Eukaryota > Metazoa > Chordata > Mammalia > Rodentia > Thryonomyidae > Thryonomys > Thryonomys swinderianus. The sequence goes on along the minus strand of PVIC010031400.1, from coordinate 15,216 downwards.
TGACCACAGACCTCAGGAGACCATCCCAGACAGGAAGGAAGAGAAAGAAAACTACATTCCTCAACAACAGGCCACAGGAAGATTCCCCGCACCACATTACTTACAGCTGCCGATGTCACAGAAGATTTACTGAAGAGCCGCTCGGCTTCCTTAAACTTCCTGTTCCTTCGGTCATTTTTGCTGTTGGAGTTTCTAAAACATGCAGAAGAAATTCACTATAAGCACCAAGTGATGCCTGTGGTGTAAGCTGGGGATGCACTGCATCGGGGAAAGGAATTCAACTCTTTGTCTTCTAACCAGACTGCATATAGACATCTCCCCGATATACTTGGACTGGCCCCAGCAACTTCCAAGCCAGTGCCTAGAAACAGCAATGCTCCCAACGCTTGGTACGTGTGGGATGAGATTATTTTAGGTGCTTCACAAACATTATTTGTTTTAGGATTCAAAGGCCCTAGGAACACAACAGGTCATCAGAATATGAGACAATACTCCCCAGACCAAACCCTCTTCACTGTCTTAACATGTATTTATTTTAATGCTTATTATTAAAAATGACTAGCAAAGTTAGGCATGGTGGCTCACACATGTAATCCTAGCACTCAGGAGGCAGAGGTAGGAGGATTATCATGAGTTGGAAACTAGTCTGAATTATACGAGAGGCCCCATCTCAAAGAAACAAAACAAAGTTTGAAAGAAAACAAAATGATCAGCACAAGCCTGAGAATGTTGCTCAGTTTGTAGGAAGCCTATCCAGCATGTGCAGGGAGGCCCTGGGTTCAAACCCCATACCACAATAAAACAAAAATGACTGCCAGGCAAGGTGGTACAACAGACTCTTTCTCGCTTTTTTTTTCAAGACAAGGGTCTCGCTTTGTAGTTCAGGCTGGCCCTGTGCTCACTATGTAACCCAGGCAAGCCTCGAACTCAGCAATCCTCCTGCCTCTGCCTTCCGAGTACTGGGATTACAGGCGTGAGCCACCATGACCCGCACAGTGGTATGTGGTACTGATGGCTGGTGGGCGTGAGCCATCACGCCCAGCATTGTATATGGCTACTGGGATCGAACTCAGGACCTTGCCCTTGCGAGGCAGGCGCACCGGAACAACTGAGCTAAATCTCCAGCCCTCGCTTTTCTTTCTTTACTGTACTAGGGATTGAACTGAGGGCTACTCTGACACTAAGATATATCCCAAGCCTTATTTTTTTCATTTTGAAAAAGGGTCTCCATAAACTGCCCAGGCAGGAACTCAAATTTCAGATCCTCCTGCCTCAGCCTCCTTAATTCTTATATTTTGTTTTTCTTTTTTTAGACAGGGTCTCACTATGTAGTTCAGGCTGCTCTCAAACTCACTATGTAGCACAAATTGGCTTGAACTCAAGGTGATCCTCCCGCCTCACCCTCGCAAGTGCTGGGATAATAGATGTACGCCACCATGCAGTTTCTCTTCTATATCTTCAAACTAAAGAAAACCTGCCAGGGAAGAATAGGCCTATAATCCCACCAGCCAAGAGGCTGAGGTAAGGACTGTGAATTCAAGGATAGTCAGGGTTACACAGTGAGATCAAAAAAAAAAACAAAACAACCCCAAAACCTAGCTAAAAGTAGTGGTACACGCCTATAATCCTACTACCCTGAGAGGCTGCGGCAGGAGTAATGAAAATTCAAACTCAGCCTGAATAATTTAGTAACTTACAAAGACCATGTCTTGAAGTTTTTTATAAAAAAATACCAGACATGGTGGTGCACACCTGTAATCCCAGCACTCTGGACACTGGAGGCCTGAGACAGGTTGATCATAAACATGTGCCCAGTCTGGAACATGTGACCCAGAGACAGGGAGACCCTGTCTCAAGATTTAAAATATTATGTCTAGAGATGTAGCTTAGCATGGAGGCCCTAGGTTCAATCCCCAGTACCACAGGTGTGTGAGGGTTGTGTGTGTTATGAGTGCATAATTAGCTTACTGGTAAACTACTTGCCTAGCACGCGGGAAGTTCTATTCTAATCCCCAACACTGGAAAAACAATAAAATTTTTGAGGAGTACTATTTCTACTAAAGAAAAGCACTTTGGGGACAACTGAGGAAATAGGAACAGAAACAGGTATTAGGTGGTGCTACTAAAACAGTGTTCACTTTCTTCATAGGATTGCTGTGATTATGTCAGAGAAATGTTCTTGTTCTCACAAAGTGATGCTGACACACAAAGGCTCATGGTATCTGCAGGAAAAAAAACTGTTCAGGAGCGGAGGGTATAACACAAGGGAGATCTTTCTGGTGAAAGAACAGTTCTTTATCTTGACTGTGGTTATACTTGAGTCTATCCATGTTATAAGATGCCACAAAACTATATATACATACCGCAACCATGTCAATTTCTGGGTTTTGATAACATATTAGCTATATGAAATGTAACCAAGGGCCAAAACCAGGTGAAGGGAATACAAGGCCACTTTGTACGAATTTCCTATGAATCTACAATTATTTCAAATAAGTCTTAAATCTGTTTTTTATATATTTTAGAGAGACTGTGGACCTGTGCAAGAACACAAATGTGGCAACATGTTGACAGTGAATACACATGAAGGAAACCAAGTGTTTATGTACTGTTTTAATTCTATAGATCCAAAAGACTTGTAAAAATTGAAAAATTTTTACAAACTAGTGTCACCAAGTAAATAGTGGAAGAGTAGGCACATGAGTATGGCAAGTTGTAAGGATGGCACCAGTGATGGATGAAAATGTGAAAATATTAACACAGTGCTCTTGAATCAGGCATTATCAATACTATACATAGTTCATTTGAACTTCACACAAATCTTTGACACAGGACAACCGTGGGCTTGTTCAACATTACACAGTGAGGCAGTGGCAGAGCCAGGGTTCAAATTCAAGCCCAGATCTCTTTCCATACCACCATCTTACTACCCGCTACCTGCGAAGTTCCCTCCAAGAACAGAGTCCTATACATACTACGGAGTCACAAGAGGAACACTGGCTTCTGACACTCACTTCTGGTTGGTCAGATACCGATCCCAGCCACGAATAATATTGCCATACATCTGAGTGTCTTCTAGGTAGCTTCCTTCAAAAGCATAGATCTGTCTCTCCAAGTTTGCCAGTGTTTCCTAAGGTGAGAAACAAGGATATGGAAAAATCCTTTTAAATATAAACATTAAATATGAATAGGAATCCTGGTATTAGACTTGTAAATCCAAGCTCACCAACACAGAACCATCTTTGAAAAGAAATGGATAACGGAGAAGGCAAAGTTGTTCAAGGCTAAGGCAGCCCTTTCGGGCATGCTGGCCCTTTAAAATAGAATGGAATGTCCCCTGTCCTCAGAAAAAGACACACGTGCAAAATTTTGCGCACACTTTATTGAGAAAGCTGGGCGTTAAGCACTGGGCTGGGGCAGAACCTAGGCAGCCTCCACTCCCGCGCACTGGGGTGTCACTACCAGGAAAATCAAGAGCGAGCAGCCTCCCAGCCTCTCGCTCCCCTCCCCGCAGCCGGGGCCGCCGCGCCGGGCTGCCAGTTGCTATGGAAACCTGGAGGGGCAGCGTCAAGTGAGCCAGCCGGTCCTCCCCCGCGCCTGCCCCGGCGCTGGGCGGGAGCGCTCAGCCTCCGGGGTGCCGGGCCCCGTGTGCACGTCACAGTTCCCGATGCCCCCAGAGGAGTCTTCTTCCCTGCCAGTCACCAGACGTTCCCAAACACTGCCCACGAAAACCCCATCCGGAGCCTGTCCCTGTACCGGAGCTCACAAGCACCGCTTCCTCAGAGGCCAGGCCGGGTGCGGGCTCCCCTCCCACGGCCGCCGGCTGCGAACCCCGGACAGCCCCGCACGCCGGCCGGCCTCCGCGCCGCGGCCCCGCCACGCCCGCCGCCCCGCGCGCCCGGCAGCTGGCGGCACTCCCTGCCCCCACCCGCCCTCGCTCCCGCTCCAGCTCCCGCCCTCGCTCCCGCTCCCACCGCAGGCCGGGAAGCCGAGCCGCCCGCGGACCGCCGAGCGCACCCAGACCCGGACCGCTGAGCTCGGCCCCGGAGGAACGGACGGCAAGCGTGGCGGGCCCGCCGCCCCAGGCCCTCACCGCCAGCTCCTGCTTCCGCTTCACGAGCTCCGCCAGCTCCCGCCGGGTGTCCGGGATCTGCGGCGGGGCCGCCTTGTTGTGCATCGCCATGTTGGGCAGGAGCGGCGGCCGCGCGAGGCTGGGGGCGGGCCCTTCCTGTGTGTTCCTGCTGCGCCCGCCAGGGGGCGCCCCATGCACTGCGCCTGCGCGTGTGGCTTCCGGCCAGGCTCGGGCGCGCGAAACACTCCGGTTCAGGCCAATAGGCCCACCCGGGGGCTTGCCCTGTGGCGTTTCCGGACACTGCGGTTCAGCCGGTCCAAACCCAAGAGCGGCGGCTTCAGCCTCCTAAGCCTGGCGTATGCCCCACCTTACTGAATGCCTTTCCCCATTCATTCAATGGCCCACGTCAGAAACCTGGGTTACCATCCTCCGACTGTATTGAAATCCAGGGCACCACCCAGCTCTGTGCCCTGCACTGAGGAAGGCAGCAAAGCCTATTTGTTTTTGTTTGTCCTCTGCCACCAACCTGGTTCATTCAAAACCTCCCCATTCTTGGCCTCAGTATTCCAACAGTCACCTTATTTCCATCCTTGGCCGTATTTATCCTGTTACCCACAATAGTGCAAGAATGCCCTTACCAAAGCAATGCTGGCGGGGAGGGGTTCTGGGTTTTTTGTTGTTTGTTTTTGAGACAGGGTCTTGCTTTGTAGTTCAGGCTGGCTCTGAGCTCACTATGTAGCTCAAGCAAGCCTCGAACTCAGCAATCCTCCTGCCTCTGCCTCCCGAGTGCTGGGATTACTTACAGGTGTGAGCCACCGTGCCCAGCACAGTGTTCCCAGTTTAAAGCCTTAGCAGCTTCCCCTCACCATTTACAGATGGTGTGTAAGGGCACAAAGTGGAGCCACAACAATCTAGTTCAAAATCCTTCCTCTACATTGGTAAATTGTCACTTTGAGCGAGAAACCATTTCATCCATTCCGGTTCCTTCATCGTAATACACGGAAGCTACACTACCTAGTTGCTCTAAGGAGCAATCATGTATGTCTGGGGTAATAAACTAATAAAGATTATGTATTGAACTTTATCTTTAGCTCTACTAGCCTTATCACTTTGCCCCAATTTACCCATTTCTCCGTATTCTGCAATTTCACTACCATGAATCTAGGTGGGATTTTTCATTTTGGCATCTTCCACCGTGTTCTGGTACATCCTCAATCATCTTCAAATATGCCTCTTCCTCATTTTCATTCTCCTAAAACTCAAACATAAGGGCCAGGAATTTAGCTCAGTGGTTCCAACATGTGCCTTGCAAACTCAGGGTCCTTAGTTGAATCCCAGATACCATATACCACAATGCTGGGCATGGTGACTCACACCCACCAATAATCAGTACCACATACCATAGTGCCAGGTGTGGTGGCTCACGCCTGTAATCCCAGCACTCAGGAAGCAAAGGCAGGAGGACTGCTATGAGTTCAAGGCTTGCCTGGGCTGCACAGTGAGCTCAGGATCAGCCTGAACTACAAAGCGGGACCCTGTCAAAAAAAAGGGGGGGGGGCAGCACTCGGGAGGCAGAGACAGGAGGATTGCTAAATTCGCGGCGGCTTGCCTGGGCACCATAGTGAGCTCAGGGCCAGCCTGAACTACAAAGCGAGACCCTGTCTCAAAAAGCAAAAAAAAAAAGGGGGGGGGGAGGATATATCTCAGCACTTTGGGCTAAATTTCCAGTATGAAAGAAAAGAAAGACATATATATGGTTTCCTTTGGGGACAAATGTGGTTACCAAGGCTGAAGTGTAGCAGAGTGGTACACTCCATGCCTAGCATATCCCAGGCACTGAGTTTGATTGTCCAGCATTATGAAAAAAATAAAATGGTTCCCAAGAATGTAAATACCATCATTTTCTTGATTCTTATTATCACTTTGATAACTTTTACTACTTTGTCAGTTCTTAGATGCTTTCAGAAATCTTTCTGTTTTTGTTTGCTGGATGTGGTAGCCAGGAATCCCAGTCACTCAAGAGGCTAAGGGAGGAGGATTGCTGGAGGTACAGAATCCGGACTAGTCTTGTTAACCCTAAAATAAATAGATAGGGCTGTGGAGGTAGACCAATGGAAGAGTATTATGTACTGATACATTGCAGGAGGGCTTGGATTCCATTCCCAGCACATACACAAAAGAACTTTACCTTTCATCTTGAAATTGGGATTTTTTTGGAGACAGGTTCCCACTTTGTAGTTCAGACTGACCCTGAGCTCACTATGTAGCCCAGGCAAGCCTTGAACTCAGCAATCCTCCTGCCTCTGCCTCCTGAATGCTGGGATTACAGGTGTGAGCCAATACAGCCACCATTGTGGTATGTGGTACTGATTGCTGGTGGGCATGAGTTACCATGCCCAGTATTGTTGTACGTGGTTACCAGATCAAACTCAGGACCTTGTGTTTGCTAGGTAGGCACCAGAAACACTGAGCTAAATCTCCAGCCCTCATTTTTATTTTTTTTCTTTTTTGAGACAGGGTCTCGCTTTGTAGTTCAGGCTGGCCCTGAACTCACTGTGTAGCCCAGACAAGCCTCAAACTAAGCAATCCTCCTGTCTCTGCCTCCCAAGTGCTGGGATTACAGGTGTGAGCCACCATGCCCAGCACTGTGGTATGTGGTATTGATTGCTGGTGGGTATGAGTCACCACGTCCAGCACTGTTGTATGTGGTTACTGGGATTGAACTCAGGACCTTGAGCTTGCAAGGCAGGCGCTGGAACCACTGAGCTAAATCTCTGGCCCCTCATTTTGAATTTTAAAGCTGGGAAAATAACTAACAAAGCTGGGCATGGTGGCACACACTTGTGCCACCTGGAGTGATCCCAGCACTCCAGGTAGACATGGTACTACTGAGCTAAATCCCCAGCCCCAATCCCAGCTCTCAAGAGGCTAAGGCAAGAGGATTGCCAGAGTTCAAGGCCAGCCTGGTTTACATAGTAAATTGAAGGCCAGCCTGAACTACATTGTGAGCTTTGTCTCAAAAAAAACAGAAAAAAAAAAAAATTTTTTTTTTTTTGAGTCAGGGTCTCGCTTTGTAATTCAGGCTGGCCCTGAGCTCACTATGTAGCCAAGGCAAGCCTCAAACTCAGCAATCCTCCTGTCTCTGCCTCCCAAGTGCTGGGATTACAGGCGTGAGCCACCATGCCCGGCACAAAAAAAATTTTTTTAAATACCCCCCAACCATTTCTCTGTATGTCCACAATCTCCAGTGCTTCTCCCCAGTTAGTACTCTTTGCTGCCGCTAATATTACTGCTCTCCTGGGCCAACCCTTGGACCTCTCCTGACCAGGAAGCAACATCTCTCCTTACAAATGTAGCATCTGGCCATCCAGCTGCTCAGGAGGCAGATGGGGAAATATTCTGAGTCCAGGAGTTGGAAACCATCCCATGCAACTGAGCAAGGTCCTCACTATTATAAAAAATTTCCCTCTGCAACGTGTGACTTTTTAAATTGCAGTCCTACCTGCCTACCACTGTGTGACCCTGATCTCTGCCTGCCTATTTTCTCATTGTAAGATGGAATATTGCACGAAGGCTGCCTCACCGAGTCATGAGGAAGAGTCCATCTGAGGTAGTGCATGTGCAAAATACTTGGACCTGTACCTGGTTCATAGGAAGTGCTCCCAAACAGTGGCTGGCTTTGTGCTCTCAATTCATGGCACTTCAGCACTTCATTACTGGCCATTTGTCTATTTTCTCAATCAACAAGATCATTTCCTCTTCCCAGAGCCACTCTCAACTCCCAGAAATCCCACTCGATGTGATCGTCCACGAATTGAGCAGCCTGATGGATCCACTGTCTTTCACTTCTACTCTCTCCCGAGCTCTCCAAGTGGGAAGGTACAGTCCAGAAGATTATAAGAATGGGCATTGAGTGATTTCTCTCATTCCAGCTCTACAACTATGGGAGTGTAGGTAAACAGCGTATAGACTTTTCCACTGCTGCTTCCTGGTCTACCTTCTTATACTACGGATTTAAAGAAAAAAAAATCTCTGTTTTGGAGACAGGGTCTCATTGTGTAGAGACTGGGTTCTCACTAGAGAGCCCAGGATAGCCTTAAACTTGCAGCGACTTCCTACCTCAGCCTCCTGAATGGTAAGATTATAGGTATGTGGGCAAATTTTAAAAAGAAAAAAAAATCCACACACACTACCATCATCTCTTCCACAAAGTGCACCCCACATTCCAGTTATTGCTTCTTGTGTTTGACTCACAGGTGCTGGTCTAGCAAGTATAGGCAACCGTGGAGTGAAAATGGCTGTTTAGAAGAGTCACCATCAGAGTTTTAGCAAGTGTCTTTTTGTTTTCCATTTGATAAATACACTGGAAACTGTTGGGAACTAGGCAGGTAACTCAGATCTCAGAATCTCCAGGGCCAGAACAAGGAAGTATCTGGAAGGTCATGTGCCCTCAGGCTATGGGCAAAATGCCCATGACAACAGGTACTCCTGAGTAATACAGCATGGACAGTTCTCAATGTACAGGAATTTGAGTGCAGACAGTCTGTCATTAATCCTTATCTACCATCCTCTATAGCTGCTGTTCCATGCAATGTGTCCTCCCTCTGCACTTCTCAATGGCTGATAAAAGGGGACCTACTGCTGAGTTTTGAGTCTGTCCACTAAAGGCCAGTCTCCTCCCAGCCCTTTACATCTTGAAAATTATCTTTTTATTCCTCCTCATTCCTCCCAAAAGGTAGCCAAATGGCGGATCAGCCTTCGGTAGGAAGCTACTCAAGAGACCAAACGAAGTTTTAAATTGCAAAATTTAATATAAACTAAGCCTTTTCACCTGATAAAATACATACCTAGAATGTCACTTGAAAAGCAGGTGTCGCTGGCACATCGTGTATGACATTTAGGGTCCAATGAATGTCATGCTGTTCCTCAGATCCACAGTGGATTCCCACATTAAAGATGTTTTGCAGGGTTTGGTGGCTCAGCCTGTAATCCCAGCACTTGGGAGGCAGAGGCAGGAGGATTGCTGAGTTCGAGGCTTGCCTGAGCTACACAGTGAGCTCAGAGACAGCCTGAACTATAAAGCAAGACCCTGTCTCAAAACAAGAATGTTTAAAAATATAGCCATCTGTGCACCATATCAAATGATACTTCCTTGATGTACATATATAAGTTGGAAGCTTCTTAAAACTAAGCTATATTGTATACTGACATACTCTATACAACAAATTGTTAAAAAATTTTAAATTGTTATTTCTGCTTCATCGCTAGGATATAATAAAAATATTTGTGTCAGGGGGCACGGAGATTTAGCTCAGTGGTTCTGGCGCCTGCCTAGCAAGTGCAAGGTCAGTGGTTCCATCCGTGGTAACCACACACAATAATACTGGGCAGAGTAACTCACATCCACCAGCAATCAATCCCAGATACAATGCTGGGTGTGGTGGCTCACATCTGTCATCCCAGCACTTTGGGAGACAGAGGCAGGAGGACTGCTGAGTTCCAGGCTCACCTGGGCTACGCTGTGAGCTCAGGGCCAACCTGAAATACAAAGTGAGACCGTCTCAAAAAAAAAAAAATATCGAGCAGAGCAGTCATTAGCAGGGGTCCAGCCGAAGTGCTGAAGCAAAGCCCAAGGCCACCAGGGAGCAGTTGTAAACAGCATACAAAGAAAAGTCCCTAGAATGATTCCAGGTGAATCCCTAATCCGAGAGAGATAAATTTCTACTCAGATGAAGGGAAAAATTCATCGTATCTCCTTTTTTTGAGACAGGGTCTCACTCAGTAGTTCAGGCTGGCCCTAAGCTCACTAGGTAGCCCAAGCAAGCCTCAGACTCAGCAATCTTCCTGCCTGTCTCCTGAGTGCTGGGATTACAGGTGTGAGCCACGTCTGGCCAAATCATACTTTTTCATATGTGAGCTACGGCACTTGTGAAAGAGAAGACAAGAAAGTGGCTGATGCAGAACATGGAGTATAATATGCTAACTGCTTCTGCTGGTGGTTGGGTTTTCCCTTCAACTGAGAAGTGTTCTCTCTTCAGAGGGGATCACATGATTTCTTTTGATGAACATCAATGAGCTGCCCTCCCATGCATGAGCCAACTTTTGACTGAGTGTATGTGGGAATGTGAGACCGTAATGTCAAACCAATGGAAAAAAAGTCTGAGCAGGATTCCAAGGGGGAAGAATTAACATCAGCATCACGTCCCTCAGGACCCCTATCATCACCTGACAGTGATATGGTAAGGATGGTATCTCACTGTGTGCAAGAGATGCCAACCACACATAACTCACCCCAAAGCTCTGGATGTTCTGGGAAGGAAAAGCCTTCACTGCCAGTTCAGAAATGTACTGCTTGCTACTTGGAAGTGACCGATGCCCATTTGCTGAGAATGTGAGGTTTGGATTCTGGGGCAGGTATAGGTCCTTGTTTCAGTATTTCCTGATCTCTTCCCAACACCCTAGCTAACTACCTATCTTTACCTCAAAAATACTCATACAAAGGCTCCTTTGGAAATAAGCAGTCCTATGGACACAAAGTCATCTCTATTAGCAAAGTACAGTATCACCCTTTGAAATGGGACTATATTTACAAATTTTATTTTTATTCCAAAAATACATATAAATGAAAACCTGCTCCTCAAATGCAGGGAGACCCATGTGGAATTACATTTTTATCACAAAACATTATATGAAAATCAGTATGCAGCTCTTTAACACATAGTTTATATATGTACATATATGTATATCTTATGTAAGTAGTTAATACTTTCCTACTTACATACTGTCCTATAGTGAAAAACTAGGAAGCTGGACAGTCCCCTTGCTTCCCAGTCTTGAGAGGTAAATACCTCTGTGAACAGTATTTTACAGATGAAATGTGTGAGGTACATTACCTCCTTTGGACGTATATACATGTTGTTAGAATAAAACAAGGATTCTGTCAGGTAAGTAACAGTGTTTTTCTCAAAGAAAGGAAAAAAAAGATAAATGTTTGAATAAAAATAGAATAAAACAAAGAAGAAAAAGATGATCAAAATTCTTATGTACATGTTCCATGGAGAAATCAGAAATTTTCTCATAGGAAACAGATCCGTAACCCATTTCAGCCACTCATGATATTAAGTCAGCACCCATTGTAATAGCCATGATCTTCCTATATAGTCGTGTGCTTCAGCAGGTTCTATAAAGCATCTGTTGAACAGTCAATAATGAGGTCATGTGGTAGTTCCCCCAAAAAACCCACAACACAAAACATAAACTAAGTGCAAATCAACTTGTATGACTCAAGAGCTCAACTAAGTTGAAGCTTTGGTAAATGCTGGAGGCTGTTCTGGTGACCACCAAAGCTTAGTAAGATTCTCTGCTCGGGGGTTTCCCCCAAAAAAACAAAATCTCTTGGTCCATAAAGCTTAACAACTATATAAATAATTATACAAAAAAAACACAAAAAACAAGCCACAATTTCCCTTTAAGCAAGGGTTTAGTTTCTTTAGTAGCAGATCTGAAAACAAATACCCACAGGTATGTGGCTGATGTGCCACAGAAAAAGTTCAACAAAACAGAAGTCAGTGTCCTCAACTGTAAAATAAGCTGGTCAGCAACAGAAGAGACTTAAGGCAGTAAGAGGCATTCCAGAGAGCACCCCAGTGCTCTATGAGTCAATCCAAAAGCATTCCCACAAGGAAAAGGAACCTCTATAGTTTGCTAGCTGTCAGAAACTACATCCTCCTCATAGTCATCTTCATCTTCCTTTCTGTCTAGTTCAGAGGTATCCGATGACTCGTGCAACAGGACATACTCTCTACTGCTGAACCCAAATTTGAGTACATCCTTTTCCTTCAGTTCATAATATCTCTGTGGCTCAATACGCTTGTTATTCAAGAAAGTTCCATTGCCTGAGCCCAAGTCAATGATGTAGGGTTTCACCCTTCGGCCAACAGTACCATCAGCACGAGTGTATTCCACAAGCCTAGCAGAGATAAAGGGAAAAGCAGTGAGCAAAGCCCTGACCCAGACACCCAGCCCTTTTAACTAAAGTTTTCACACAACCCAGGTGACATAAGTCATCTGGCTTGAACATAATTCAAGTAAAAACTAGTAAATCAAGGGCAAAGCACTGCTGGATGGTAAAACTGTAGTTTAAATCAATCACTAAAAAAGGTAACAGAACTGGCTTCTACAGAGACAGAGTGAATCCATGGCAGATCAAAAGCCTGAACAAGGAAGCTAGATTTGAGCCAGAGTTCTGGTATGCTCATAATTTAGTAGGTAGACACCTGACTCTACCAAGTTTTCTCTTATGTCAAATAGGAACATTAGCACTGGTCATATGTCCCTCACAGGAATGTTCTAAGGGCCACACAGCAACAAATACACTGCATACATAAGCTGGGCAGGTACAGATTCAGCTACCATGTATGTCAACTATTTTCAGCTATATTTCCATTAACCCTCGTAACAGCCCAGTGAGGCAGGTGGAAATAGGCCCAGACAGCAGCTGTCTCAGCAGCCGGTGGAAAGCAGCAAGGGCAGAATTAAAAAATCTGCGTTTCTGACTCTAAGTTTAATACTTTTGTACAAATAAGTGACTGCCACGTGTGGTAACACACATCTGTAATCTTAGCACTCAGGAGGCTGAACCAGGAGGATCACCTCAACTTCAAGGCCAACCTGGGCTACATAGTGCATTCAAGAGTAGCCTGAAGTACCTAATGAGACTGTCTCAAAAAAAAAAAAAATTGGGGCCGGAGGGTTAGCTCAGTGGTTCCGGCGCCTGCCTCACAAGTGCAAGGTCCTGAGTTTGATCCCCGGTAACCACATATAATGCTGGGCGTGGAGACACGCCCACCAACAATCAACACCGCATACCACAATGCCGGACATGGTGGCTCACGCCTGTAATCCCAGCACTCAGGAGACAGAGACAGGAGGATTGCTGAGTTCGCAGCGGCTTGCCTGGGCTACATAGTGAGCTCAGGGCCAGCCTGAACTACAAAGTGAGACCCTGTCTCAAAAAGCAAAAAAAAAAAAAAAAAAAATTCAATCAATCTAAAATGTATCAATAAAATATTCAATTTAAAAAATCAATCTAATATTAGATGTTACAGGTACAGGATTCTGTATGGACAGTGGTATCTTGGTTCACAAATATTTTTGTGAACAATCTGACTTACAAACAGAAGCATTTGGCAATGTTTTGGTTTTGTTTGTGAACTCTGCATTGGGTAACGAACGTGACTACAGTCATCTTTCCCACACAAACATGAATGTGGGCATTGTCTCCAGAATTATGAACAAACTCAGTACATAAACCAAGGTACCACTGTATCATAAGCAAGTACCAGGAACCCTGAGATATTCAGGGTCTAGAGTTGGTGGTGTGGGTGATCCCTCTACAGATACGTACCGATACTGAAAGACTGCATGCTGCTTTGAACACGAGGGATGATCAATGGGAATGTCTGCAATGCGGCGGTGCCGACCCAAAAGGTAAGCACTTTGTCGATGGATGTACATGACAGGCAGTACCTCATCATTTTTAAATGGGTAGAGACGCCATCGTTTTTTGGGGATACGTGCTTCTGGGGGCTCGCTGTATTTAATCACTACACCCCGGAAGGTGTTAGTATCCTCAAGAAGAGCCCCAGACAGTTCAAAGCTTGGCTTTTCTTTAACAGGCACTTCTTTGTCCTTATTGTTACCACCAGGCCGACGCACCAACTCCTGAGCACCACTAGCACTTCCATTGCCTTCACTCTTCTGGCTCTGGCGGTGTTCCCGTCGCCTGGCATTGTAGAATTCCCGCTCCTCTTCCTGAGCCTGTAGGTTCTGGCTGTCTCGCTCCTGTCCCTGAGGTGGTCCACTCCCAGGCCTCTCACCAGAGCTTCTCCTTTGGTGGGAATGACCCCGGTGTCTGTCACGGTCACTATTCCTATTCCTCCTGTGTTCCTGATTAGATGGTTCACGGTGCTGCCGATCCTCCCGTCCTCTCCGGGGATGATCCTCACGTTCCTAAAATTCAAACAGACTCATACATGAAGCTGCCTACCATCTCTGCACTAGCTGCATGAGTCATTAGGAATCTTGATTTGGGCATTCAGGACAGAATTTGCCACAGATGTGATATAATCACTCTGTGGTAGCTATGGCCCTCACAAGGCTACTGAGATTACATGCTATTACTCGGGCTATTATGAGTATTTAATTACTCATCTATAGGCCTAACAGTGCAAGCTCATTTCCAGAGTGCCCAAAAATTAATAAAGAAGGAAAAATAACCCACTTTTCAGAGTATGTATAAACCAGAGAGAAATTTACAAAGGAGCACAAAGAGAAACCAGAACAAAGGCTATTAAGAAGTTATGTACTAAATACATAAAGAAAAAAACTTTCTCTTTTGCCAAAAATAAAGCCACAAACTTTTTTTGAGACATGGTCTTGCTAGGTAGTCCAGACTGTCAATGAACTCACTATGCAACCCAGAGTGTCCTTGAACAGATGATCCTCCTGTTTTGCCTTGTTTTTTGTTGTTGTTTCCCTGCTTCAGCCTCTTAAGTGCTGAGATTACAAGCACACACCACCACTCCACTCCTGGCTTCATAATAGTAATTTTTTTTTTTTTTTGAGACCGTCTCACTTTGTAGTTCAGGCTGGCCCTCAGCTCACTATGTAGCCCAGGCAAGCCTCAAACTTAGCAATCCCCCTGCCTCTGCCTCCTGCGTGAGCCACCACGCCCAGCACTGTGGAATGTGATATTGATGGCTGGTAGGCGTGAGCCACCACGCCCAGCATTGTATGTGGTTACCAGGGATCGAACTCAGGGCCTTGCGCTTGCGAGGCAGGCGCTAGAACCACTGAGCTAAATCTCTGGCCCAATATGATGAATTTTTTTTTTTTTGCTTTTTGAGACAGGGTCTCGCTTTGTAGTTCAGGCTGGCCCTGAGCTCACTATGGTGCCCAGGCAAGCCGCCGCGAACTCAGCAATCCTCCTGTCTCTGCCTCCTGAGTGCTGGGATGACAGGCGTGAGCCACCACGCCCGGCACTGTGGTATGCGGTGTTGATTGTTGTTGGGCGTGTCTCCAAACCCAGCATTATATGTGGTTACCGGGGATTGAACTCAGGTCCTTGAGCTTGCGAGGCAGGC
>PVIC010031399.1:0-21330 GCA_004025085.1 Thryonomys swinderianus | reverse complement strand
GGGCCACTGCCATCACTGAAGGGCACACTGAGCCTTCACAGAGCCCACTGCAAACCTCCCTCTTGCCTCGCGGGCCACCGTACCTCTGAGTCCTCACCACGGAGACAGAATGCTCCCGCCCATCGCTGTAGGTGCCCGAGGGGGCGTGCACCAGGGCCTTCCGCAGGCTGCTCCCGTCCCCAAGACTGACGTGCACTTCGACATGGCCATCGACCAGCATGATGGCGAAGAAGGGCTGCGGGGCAGAGAGAGGAAGTGACATCAAGCCCTCATCTCCCAGAGCAACACCAAGTGAGCCATTTCTTAAGAATCTCACCAACTATCACAGTTATTTTGGAGCTAGCACACTACTTTCTAATCTCTTCCCTAACATCTATATCATGCATGTGCTATTGAGTCTCATTATTTATTTTCATTAACCATATCAGATTCTTATTTTTACCAAGCCTCATGCATATTACTTACTGTTACATAATGGACAAACAAGTGGAGGTAACTTATGGAATTTTCTTGTTTCTAAAAGTGACATTACGGAGCTGACGTGTTTGAAGAGTTTTAAAGTTTTCACTGCACCGTGAAAAAGCACGTGTGTAACACCACAGGCAGAAACGGACTGCACGTCCACAGACGCCAGACCCGCTGCTCACCACGTCTGCGGGCCGCCGGCCCTGCTTCTCCGCGTCCCGGCCGATGGCAGCCAGGATGAGGCCACTGCCGTTGTTGGTGGCAAACGTGGCCAGCACTCCCGACTCCGGGGACAGAGGCCTGGGCGGCAGCTCCACGTAGCCGCCTCTCAGGAAGCTGACGCTGCGGATGGGCTGGCACGGAGGACAGCGGGGTGAGTCCTGTTGCAGGCGAGGGGCAGCCGCTCCGGCCGCCGCTTTTCCACCTGCCCCGCTGGCCTCCGGGGACCCAGTGTTATCGAAAACGTTCCTACCTCCAGGACGCAGCCTTTGGCCACGCCGTAGGAGTTCCGGAGCAAGTCGAAGGTGGACCTGGAGATTTCCAGGTTCTTGATGCAGCCCGCGTAGCTTCTGCTGCTCACGCCTTTCCTGCAGGGAAGCGGGGACAACTGCGATGGAACAGGGGGGTTATAAGTCCACTTTGGGGAGACCAGTGGAGACCCGTCTCCGGGGTCGCTTAGGACGTGCCGAGGGCACCCTGCGAGAATGGCACGGTGGGGAGACCTGCGGGTGGCACAGAAGTCTCCTTGGGACTGCTCGGTGACTTCCGCCATGAATCTATTAGCGCCACAAAGCGGCACACTCCTGTAATCCAGCTCTTCGCGAGGCTGAGGCAGGAGGATCACAAATCCAAGGCTAGACTACGTGACGCAGCAAGACACTGTCTTAAGACAATGAAGGGAACTGGGGATTGAGCTTGGCATGTCCTGGGCTCAACCCCCAGAACTGCCAAAGGGGTTAATAAAAGGGAAAATCAAAAGTTTATTTTAAGACGAGTTTTGGAGAGCATTCTTACTAAAACCCAGGCCGGGCAGTCAGTCTCCTGCTGGGGGGTACGGGGACCCCACAGGGGCGGGCGCAGGTGGTGCCACTTCCCCGACAGAGGGCCAGAGGTCGAGGCTGCTCTCCGGCTGCACCCGGGAGCGTGGTCCCAGAGGTCAGGGGCACCCGAGGGTACAGGACTGGCACCCGCGGTGGACTGGTCAGTGCTGTGCTCTCTCGCCGTGTGCTCCTGGCAGGGAGGGCGCAGGGCAGCCAGGCTCTCAACCCCGCCCGCGCTGTGTGTCGCTGTCACAGGCAGCCACCCTCCTGGGCTCTCCGTGTGCGGCCATGTCAGCCTTCACAGCTTCTTCCAGAGTGAACAGAGCCGCCAGCCTGACGCCAGCCACGCCCCTCCCGCAGAGAGGTCTCTGCTGCGGCCCCTTCCCGCTCAGCGCCTCACTGTGCGCACACGAACTGCAGCACAGCCATGGCCCTAGGAGCCCGGCCACATGGCGGCTCGGCGCCCGCCTGGACTTTAGGAGGCGGCTTCCGGGCCCCTGTCTCGGCAGTGGGCCAGACGGCGACGCCTGGCTCAGTGGAGGTCTACGCGCCTTCCTTGGAGGACAGACAGATGTGGGGCAAGAGGAAAGCAGAGCGCGGAGGTGGATGCACGGGCCTCACACCTCTGCAGCCATCTCATCACTCGGGAAAAGACCTCGGCCTACAGACAGCTGGTGTGGTGTGATCCGAAATGTCGTGGAGAGGGTGCGCGCTACAGGCTTGGCTCTCCGCCTGGGGCACTACTGGGAGCAGAGGGACCTTCAGGAGGTGGGGCCTAGAGGAGAAAGTGAGGCCACCGGGAGTGTGGCCTTGCAGGGAACACGGGTTCCAGGCTGTTTTGTTTCTCATTTTACTTCCCGGCCACCGTGGAGCGAGCAGCTGGCTCCACAAGCACTCTGCCATGAGGGCGCTGCCTCAGCACAGGTCCAAACACAGCGGCCCGGTGGACCCGGACGGACTCCCCCACACTGATCTGACAGAAGCCTTTTCTCCTCTCAAGCCAGCTGTGACAGGCCCGACAGAGGTTCGGGCGTATGGACCCACTGAGCTGCTCACATCCGGTGACCCCACGCTCTGGAGCTTCCTCGTCTGCCCTGCTGACCTTTCATACGTGATGTTCTTAACAGCCTGCAAAACCTTAGCGCTTCCTTTGTCTAATCCAAAATCATACAGCCGAAGACAGGAACCCAGAAAGTTGCTGTAAATCATTAAGGTCAGGAAGCGAAGCAGGCCTGAGTGCTGTAAGAGGCCCAGGGCTCTGCTCCGTCACCTGCGTCCTGGCTCGGGCCTCGCTGCCGTCACGGACACTGCTCACTGATTACACGAGGGACCACACACATGTCTGCAGAAAGCATAATGTGGCGGTTTTATTTTTTCTTTTCTGTACTCTAAATGTTTACAGAGAGCGGAGTGTTGCGGTGAGTGGGTAGGTGGGGTCTCTACAATACCGCACAGGAACAATGTTCAGACGTTCTAAAGGCAATAAATACAAACTCTGCTGAAGTTTTGTTTTATTCTCAATTAATGTGGCATAAAATACTTGCACCCACAAATAGGGCCTTAAATGGAAGGAAGCAGAGTCTCTGTGGAAGTCCGGTTAAGACCAGGTCACTGGGCTGGGTGCTAACTCCACCAGCTCGGTGTCCTTATAAAAATGGGCTCTGGACAGGGAGACAAAGGAGAACCAGGGAAAACCACAGGGTGATGCTGTGTGAGGCAACAGAGCCCCTGAGTGTGGGAGAGAGAGGCTCTCACAGCCCTCACGGGAAGCAAGCCCTTCCCTCCTCAAGTGCGGACCTGCGCCCCGGAACTGCGCAAGAGTAGGGGTATTCTGTTACGGCGGCTGGAAACGAATCCTGCTGCTCCCCTACCTGGGAAGTGCTGACCGAGGCAGGCCACCCACGAATATTGGGTCCTTGTCCAGCCGGTTCAGGTCGGAAGAGGCTCCCGGCGCTTCGCCTTGCAGGGTCTCTTTGTCGCTGGTGTTGTAGACATCAATAACAGCCAGGAGCCCTGAGAGGACCAGAGAGGAGGAGAGGAGGGAAAGTCACCCACGCACCGCAGCGGATGCCAGCTTCTGCCAGAGACGCTCACTTTGCAAAGCTGCGCTGGTTCAAAGGCTGAAATCCGAGCAGCTAAGGGAACATCAGGAAACGAATGCAGAGTAAGCTGCAGGCTTTGGAAGCACGGGGTCCACCTGTGCCCCTACCTTGCTTCCGGTTTCGCTGGAAGGCGATTTTGTACCAGGTTCCGTTGTTATACCGCCTGTCCGTAGTGAGGGTGAGAGGTCCTGAACCCAGATCAACCGTAACTCTAACTCTGCCGTGGACCAGCTCGATGGACAAAAAGTCTTTCTGTAAAGGAGAGGCCAGTTTCCCACAGCTGTGTCTTTATCCCAAGCCTCCCTCTCCCTCTCACTCAGGGATGGCAGAAGCCGGAAGTCAGACTGAGAAACAGCATCGGGGCCCACAACGAGTGGTCTGGGATACACCACTAAAAATGCGCACGGTGGCTTTCTAGACCCCTGGCGGGGAGAAGCCGCTGCTCGCTGCTCCCAAGCTCACAGTCGCTCACACCGCCAGGCCCCTCAGTCTCGTCCACGCAGCCTGACACATGCCCAAGCCATGCCAGGGGACTGCAGATGGAGAGACAGGGACGACTGGCCGGCACGCCGGACGCCAAGGAATCGCGGGGCTCCTGGCTGGGGGCTCATCTGCCGCCACGGGGTCACAGCGGACACGGCCCACGGCATGTTATCCAGCTCAGACGTGATGCCAAGGGCTTAACTGCCCCCTGTGACCGGGAGGCATGATTCTACTTGGTGGTGTCCCGCCTGCCTCCAAAGAGTCTCCACGAGTTCATTAACAGAGCAGACGTGTGTACACGGGTAGGCCGGACCGCACGCGCGAACACATGGTGCTGTGTGGGCTCGGGGAAGCTCACGGCGCGAGCACGCGCGTGGAACACCAGCCGGTCTCCGTCCAGACAGCCTTGCAGAGAGCCAGGGCCCGGCGGGACTTACGGTGCCGTTGGACGCCAGGTAGAGAAG
This sequence comes from Thryonomys swinderianus, assembly GCA_004025085.1. Classification (NCBI taxonomy): domain Eukaryota; kingdom Metazoa; phylum Chordata; class Mammalia; order Rodentia; family Thryonomyidae; genus Thryonomys; species Thryonomys swinderianus. Next base: position 16,776 of record PVIC010031399.1, on the reverse strand, counting down.
CAGCCCATGTGGCGAGAAGGTGTTGAAGAGCATGACGATCTGCGTCACCGCGGCCCGCAGGCTCTTCTCCACCACCGAGTGTCCGCTGCCGTCGAAGCGGAAGGCGGAGTCTTCGGTCTGGGGGCTGCGGAGCAGAGGAAGTGAAGCCCGGTCGCGGGGGCTGAGGCCGCAGGCGGAGCTCGCCGTGTCCCCCTCCCGAGGCCGTGGCACAGCCGCCACGCCCAGCACGCGACGGCAGGTGTGAAATACAGCACAGGCTGAACGGCCTCAATCTGAGGGTCTGAAATCCAAGACATGCCCATATTTGGACGTTTTTGGCAGCAGCGTGCCATCTCAAATGGAAAATTACACACCATGAAACTGTTCATGCCCAAAATTATTAAAAATAATGTAAAAAATTACCTCGGGGCCATGTGGTATGTGAAACAAATGAATTTCAGGGTTAGGTCTGGGTACCCTCCGCAGTACACCTCATTATAGATATGCAAATAGCTCGCCTCCCACAAAATCCAAATCTGAAACAATTCTATTCCCAGGCATTTCAAATAAGGGATATTCAACCTATATTTGAAAATATGCTTGCCATGAAGTTATGCAAGACAAATGCCCAACTGCTCCACAGAGAAAGCGCACGTCGGTGGAGTTCACGGCAACAAGAGGAAAGGTCCTTGCAGGAAGACGGCCGCTCGAAACGCTCCCACCCATGGAGCCGACAGTGTGCCAGTCTGTCTGGTCTCCTCTACTCACTGCCCTCTGGCCTCCGGGGCCTTTAAACAGCCTGCGTGCGGGTGCTTCTGGCTCTGCTGGCTTTAAGTGCGTGAGAGGAAAGGGGGTCCGGTGAGAAGGTGCCTGTGGACACCAAGGCCTCTGCCCCGGGCAGCCAGCACAGGGCCACGTCCCGCGTTGGAAATGCCCATTGCGCTCAAGTTTTAACAGTAGATGCCCTACATGCATCGCTGGGGAGGGGCAGCCCCGAGACGCTGGCCTGGGGAGCAGCGTCCTGCCGCTGCAGGGAGCAGGGGCAGCGCAGCTGTGGGTCAGGTTTAGCTGCTTTATTTTCAGGAATACCAGGCCGTGTGATGGACACGGCCGCTCTGAGGTGCTCAGGCTGTGACAAGCTGCCCCTTTTCTGGGGGAAGAAACTGGACCCGGGGAGGGCAAGAGCCAGGCGTGGAGTCCCGGAGAGAAACCTGGGGAGAGACCCGAGCTCAGAGCCGGAGGAACTCACGCTCCGATCCGGCACTCTTCTCAGTCCTCAGGCCACAAGGAGCGAGGTGCCGGGCACAAATGTGAAGCAAGTGAAGGGAGGAGGGCAAGAGAGTAAAAGTCTTGCGCCGTGTGAGGAAACAGACCTAACAAGGCCAGCTCGCCCGCGATTTCCTCCTGCGCAGCGCAAGCTGCTCCTCACTGATCTGGTCGCCCCTCTGACCGCAGGGGCCCCTGGAGAAGTCCCGTCAGGCGCTGCGTTTCTCCCCCGCCCAGTACCAAGGTGCTGGAAAACCAGTCTTCGGTGGGGAACGCAGCAAGTTTGTCTGAAGGAGAGGTGCTGGACTCACTGAGGCTGTTACTAAATCCCTTCCTTTAGTTCAGTTGACCCCAAGGGACACGAGCTGCTCAGCATTTCTGAATGTAGTTTATCTCCAGGAGTATAGAATTTGGTTCCGATTAAGAAAGTACCTATCGCCGGGCGTGGTGGCTCACGCCTGTCATCCCAGCACTCGGGAGGCAGAGGCAGGAGGATTGCTGAGTTCCAGGCTTGCCTGGGCTACCAGAGCTCAGGGCCAGCCTGAACTACAAAGCAAGACCCTGTCTCAAAAAAAAAAAAAATAATAACACCCCTGAACTGAGTTCTAAAATGTATAATAGGCATTGTGAAGTAATAAGAAAATATTCAAGGGCATAAAGGGGGAATTGAACTAGTAGAGAAGGGAAAGAAAAAGTACGATGGTTATAAAAGGAAACAAAGCTTAAGTATATAGCAGGCGGGGCTTGTGGGGGACAGGAGACTGGGAAAGAATGAGAATTAAATCATGTCATGTACTGGTACAAATTCTCAATGCCGACTGTGATTATAACGTGTATGTAAAATGTACCAATGAAACCAATGAAACAGCCAACCCCCTGCGGCCCTTAGCATCGTGCCCCTTGCAGTGAGGTCGCTGCTGCGAGCTCTGCCCCCCGATGTGCACGCGAGTCCTTCCCGCGGGCCCTCAGCACCCACAGACCCGGCGCAGGCGTCTTACCTTCCGAAGCAGCCGCGGCACTGGCCCTCCCGCTCCACGTAGTTCCACAGGCCGATGGGCCGGCCGTTCAGGAAGGCCTCCCCCATGCAGCCTTTAAAGTGGGTGACCTTCACGGCCGGAGATTTCTAAGGCAAACAAACACACACAGCCCGACGGGAAATTCTTTAAGTACATGGAACTTCTCCCCGGGTCACAGATCTGAGCTCTGAGGGGACAACGCACACACAAAGGGGAGAGGATCCGCTCAGCTGCCGGCTTGCCGGACAGAGGCCCAGACAGGAAGAGCCAGACCCGGCCCCTGCAGAGCCAGGTCCTGGTCACCCGACCTCACTGGGGACCCCTGAGGCCTGGGATAAACCCAATGCTCTTTTGAGAAATGAGCAGGGGGGTCTAGTGCCAGAGCTAGAACAGGGCCTAGGGAGCCACAGAAGTTAAGACAGATGTTGAAACCCCTGTGGGCTCCCTGGCGAGGAGGCCGAATCTCAAAGTAGACTTCGGCTCCTTTCCTCTCACACCAGCGACTGAGCACGACCCGCCCCTGGAAAGCGAGCCCAGCCCCGCACGGGAGCAGCCGCAGAGCACGACAAAAGCTGCAACGGCTGCGCGTGCCCAGGGCATGCGCACAGCCCAGCGCCTGGCCAGACGCGAAGGCCACCTTGATCTGTCCTCCGAGTCCCCCGACGAACACAAGGGTCGAGTTGTTCACATCCAGCACGTTCGCAGGCCCTGGGGATCTGCCCGTTTTCGCCCGCGGCTCTTGAGTGGAGACGGGCTCCTTCACGCTCAGCGAGCCAATCTTCCCAAACCTGAGTGGTGGGAACTGTCAGGATCCACAGACACAGACTCCTTCCACGCAAGGCCTAGGGCTCCCCCCGCGGATCTGTCCGCTTCTGGGGAGTCCACCCTGCCTCCGCCTGCGTCTCCAAGCCTTGCAGAGCAGCTTATGGGGCACCCGCCTGCTTCCCTGCCCTTACATCACTCTTGTGAACCACAGAAACCTCCCGGTTACGCGCTGCACTGGAAACGAAGGTGCTGCTGCACGGAAGGTGGTGCGCCCGCCGCTGCCTAGAAGCAGTTGAACGGGCACTTCTCACTTTGGGTCTCGGGTCTAAGAACTTGCGGCCCCCTGGCACCCCTTCTGCTCTGCTGCCTCAGCTGCCCACGTTTTAGTGGTTTTTTTTGAGGTAGGGTCTCACTAAGTACTCCAGGCTGGGGTCCTCCTGCTTCAGCCTCCCAAGTGCTAAGGGCACAGGCCTGTGTGGGCTCCACCAATGGGCAGGAAGCCACTGCTACATTTTTGTTTGGAGTCAGGCTGTCTGTGTGCATCCCAGCTGGCCTCGAACTCCTGGTGATTCTCCTGCCTTGGCCTCCAGAGTCCCAGGATTGCAGGCGTGGGCCCCCCAGGACTCCTGCCACTGTTTGGCTCATTTTCTTTCACTAGGAAGGGAACTTGTTACCATCCTGGCTGCCTCCGATTTAGACTTTCTAAAAATAACATCATACAACAAATCTGAACTTTTAATATTTTCCTTCTTTTGGTCACTGACTTGGGTGACAAAGTTTATTTCTTCTGCAATAAGAAGAAAACAAATCCGTGTGTGCATAGTCAGTCTGACCGAGAGCGCTTTGATTCCGATGCCTATGTGTTACCGGCTGCCACGAGACTTGGCTTAAAACGGGCACGCTGAGGAGCTCCTGCCTACCTGCTGGCGTGGACGCTGTACCATCTGTTGTCGTCGACGCGGACGTCTGGGAGCTCCAGCCGCGTGGACCCGGAGCCCAGGTCCCAGAGGAACGCCACCTTCCCCCGCCGCGTCTCCACTGCGAGGAAGTCGGCCTGGGGACAGCGTGGGCAGGCACGGCCCACACTGCGGCTTCCGCCTCCCAGGCCGCCACCCGCGCCCCTCGCAGACCCTCTGCCTCCACACTGGGGACGCAACCCGGGACTTTAACGCTGAGCTACTGCCTCATCTTTGCTTTGGTTTTGTTTTTGAGACAGGGTCTCCCTGTGTAGCTGGGCTGGACTTGGCCTTGCACAAACCCTACTGCCTCGGCCTCCGAAGGGATGGGGTTATTATAAGCATGAGCCACCCTGCTAGGCTGCAGATTTTATGTTTATTTTGAGCCATAATCTCACTAAATTGCTAAGTTGCCCGGGATGGGCTCAAACTTTCACTCTTCCTGCCTCAGCCTCACAGAGTGCTGGGTTTGTAGGTGTGCACCATCATGGCATGCCTCCAAATGCTTTAGAGAATGAGTTCTTATAGTGTCTCCTGTATCCTTAGAAACAAAAAGAAAACATAAAAGTGCCAAAGGTTTTGTTTTCCCTTCTGACAGTGATGGGGTCATACCCGTGGCCTATACATGGCTACCTGACCCTCTACCGAGTTGTAGCCTCAACCCTGAAGGGCTTTCCTCTTTTGTCTATAAATCCCGCTCCCTGGGCATAAGCCAGAGACCTGGGGACCTCAGCACCTGTCCCGGCCTGGGCCTCCCAGTGCCCCGTCAAGTCCCCGGAAGCTCAGCGGGAGCCATGGCAGTCCCCGGGGAGCAGGAGGAGGCACTGGTCGGTTTGCGTGCGGCCGAGGGCAGAGGCGGAGAGCAGGGGCATGTGTGGAGTCCGGGTCATGGCCTGCGTAGCCTACCGGGGCCCCGCGATGGGCCTGTCCCCACGGCCCTGACCTCGCCCACAGTGACAGCCGAGTGTCACTGGTCTTCCCCAGGGAACCCCTCTGGGAACCCTGGGGGAGCCCGGACACTGACGACTCTGATGCCCGTGACCTTGGGGACCCAGAGGGCATCAGGCAGTGGGGCCCTAGGCCCGTGGCTTGGCTCAGCGGGCACAGGGTGCCATGGATCCGAAAGACCATGCTGCTCCCCACAGCCCTGCACATTTGCAGGTTACTTTTAAGCGAAAGCTTCCGCTTTTGAAAAGTGAAGCCTGTGGAAGAATGGGCGACTTCACAACGCTCCATTTCCTTTCCATCAAGAAGTGTCGTCTGTGGAGACATCGTCCAGGGACCTCTGCGGCTCTCACTTACCCCGCTGCTGCTGCCCAGGTAGAAGAGGAGGTTGTCGGGCTCCTGGGTCTTCACGTTCAGCGTCAGGCTGTTGTAGTTGGTGGAGGAGATCTGAGGCCGGTAGGCCCGGACGCAGTCCCGCTCTGCAGCCACGGCCACCTTAATCTGCGGAAGCAAAAGCCAGGTGGTCCCCTTTAGTGACACACGGGTGGCCTCCGGCTCGTCAAGGGGGGAGCTATTACAACTTCTACCTTGAAGCCAGTTTCCTCTCTTGAAATACAGAATGCTTTGGGTTTCACAAAGTGAGAATCAGATGATGGTGGAAATAACTGTATTTAATAACATGCTGAAATACGGGAAAATCAGTTCAGTGGGTCTGTAACAGGAAACGGTCTTGCTATCGTGAGGTTTATGTAATTTCTGAAAGACAAGGCACTGAGGCCCTGGACTCCTTCCACCTGACCCAGCGGTACCTGAGGCCCGCCAGGCTCCCCTCCGGAGCGCAGCCAGCGCCCGTGCCACGGGAAGCTGTCCAACAGTCTCGCCCTCCCCCAGGGACCAGTGTCAGCGTCTGGGGATGGGACTCTGATGGCATTTGTGTGGGCACAAACTGTTTCCCAGACTCAGAAGCGCGGGGCCCATTGCACCAAGCATCTGAAGAGTCCCTGGATTATTAAAATTAAATTGGTGGAGGAAGAAGGATGGATACAAGCAGCCACTGAAACTCAGAGGGACGGTGACGCTGAGGCCAGCGCTGCCTGCACCAGGCCGCGGCCGCCGCCATGAGCCAGGGGCCGGGGGTCTCCGGGAAGGTGCCGGAGCCCTCCGCCCACAGCCTGCTGGCACCGCGGGACCGAGGCAGACTGCAGAGCTCGCCGGCTCACAGTCGGCTCAGGTAAGGCTGAGGAGTCTGGCTCAGGCCGCCGGACCCTGGTCGGTTCGGGAGCTGTGTGATGGGGCCGCGTCCAGTGTGGGGCCCTGGGCCGGGGCCACTCACCGAGGCTGCCTGTTTCCGGGCCTGGCTGATCAGCAGTTTGATCTCCGACAAGTTTCTGCTCAGGCTCTCCTCTAATGTCCTCAGAGGCTTCAACTGATCGAATAAGAGGTCGGCTTGTGTCTCTGCGTCTCTAACCTTCTTCCCGGCCAACAGTGCTAAGGGGCGCCAGGGGTGAGGGTGGCGGCAGAATTGGGAGGAAAAGAAGATAAGTACATCGCTCATTAGTAATGCACCAGGCGAAAGAGTGTCCTGAGAGCCACACCCTTGCGGCTTGGAAGCCGCATGGGAAGCGCCTGCCCCGCGAGGCCGTGACCTACCGTTGCCCGCGGAGTCCCGCAGCAGGCCCTGCGTCTCCTGCACGGAGGCGTTCACCAGGGCCCAGCCCTCCAACGTGCCGAGCAGCTTCCGGTTCAGGCCCGTGGCCTCCTGCACTGCTCTGGCCGCGCTCTGATCGGCGGACTCGGCCAGCTCTTTGGCTCTGGCTGCCTGGCCTCTCGCGCCTGAAACACACGTGTGTACAGGAGCACACTGGGGTGAAGCTGCGCCCCATGCATTCTGCACAGAAACGCGAGGGGTGCTGAAGGCTCAGAGCTGCCTCGTCTGAGCCCTCCCTGCTGTGTCTTCCTCTCGGGGTGCTGCGCCTTGCTCTCAGTACCAGGGAGGAGGCAGGGCCTCCGGGCTGAGCTGTGTCCCAGCCTGCTTTCCTCTATTTTTATTTGGAGACGAGGTCTTGCTGACGCTAAGTTGCCCAGGCTGGACTTCAGATCGCCACCCCACCCAACCTCAGCGCCACGAAACCTCCTCCGTGCCGCCCCTCGGCCAGACGAGGAGCGCTGGGACTTCTGTCTCGCCAAAGAGGGAAGCGTCCTACGCTACAGAGTGTGGTGTCTGCCCCCCGCACACGCCGGAACAACAGCAGAACAGAGACCAGACGGCACAAGAGGTAAACCGGAACTCGGTTATTCAGGAAAAATCTGGGCAGGGCTTTTCAAATAGGAAGTAAATTCGAAGCCTTCACACTGAGTCGCGTCCACGCCCAGCACCCTCAGCCCTTTTTATTTTGAGACAGGGTGTCAATGAGTTGCACTCTCCTGCCTCAGCTTCCTGAGTTTTCTGGATCACAGGTCTGCGCTATCAGAACCACAAGGACTTTCCCCTGCTGTTAGAATTCCTTCTTTAAATTGGTGCGTGTTTACATGATGATTTCATGCTGCAGGTTCCTAACTCGCCCCAGCTCTCTCTGCGTCCCCTCCTCCTCCGCTGCCTCCCGCTTCCCGCCGTCTCTTGGTTCCTGTCCCTTTCCTGAAGGCTCTACTCATCATTTCTGGTCATCTGTCCTTTATTTTCCTTTGTATCTTGAGCTTCTCATATAAGAAAAATCACGAGGTTCGCAGACTGTGGGTCCTTTTAATCTCACTAACATGTTTTCATGGAGCCTCCGTTCTCCTCAGATGACTCCAGTTTATCTTTATGGCAGAATTGAACTCCATGCTGTGTAAATACCACATGTTCTTTGCCCATTCTTCTGTTATGGACATAGGCAGCTTCCGGGATGTAGCTATTAGCAGTTGTACTGCCCTTAACGTGGGTGTGCATGGGTCACGGTAAGAGCATGTCTTTAGCTCCTTTGGAAAGATGCTTAGAAGGGGGCATAGCTGTGTCAACGGAGCGTCTTGCTTTAGTTTTTTGAAGATTCCCCACACTGATTTCCATGGTTGTACTAGTTTACTTTCTCGCCAACAAAAGGCATTTTTGTAAAGGCTGTATTAAATAAATGTTTAATCCCATGTGGGGCAAACCATTAATAGTACAAAATAATCTGGCTAATGTGTACAAGTGTTCTTTTCACTCTTTTGGAACTTTCCTGTATGTTTGAAATTGTTTCCAAATACAAAATTGTGTTTATGCAAAATAAACCATGTAGGGCCGGAGATTTAGCTTAGTGGTTCTGGCGCCTGCCTCGCAAGCACAAGGTTCTGAGTTCGATCTCCAGTAACCACATACAATGCTGGGTGTGGAGACTCACGCCCACCAGTAATCAATACCACATACCACAGTGCCGGGCGTGGTGGCTCACGCCTGTCATCCCAGCACTCGGGAGGCAGAGACAGGAAGATTGCTGAGTTTGAGGCTTGCCTGGGCTACATAGTGAGCTCAGGGCCAGCCTGAACTACAAAGTGAGACCCCGTCTCAGAAAACACACACACACACACACACACACACACACACACACCCCATGTAGTATAACCTTTGGGGGAAGAAAAAAAGGGCAATAAACTCCAGATCATAAAATGATCCACTCGTGAAGGAGGAGGGTCCAGGCCACTCCAGCCCGGTTCCCTTGGGGGGTCCATGGGCAACTCCGGTGCACCAGGAGGCCAAACCACAGAAGGGAAGGGGGTGCAGGGGTCGAGGGCGGGGCGAGCACACCCACCAGCTCCCACAGCAGGTGCAACACTGTGCTGCAAACAGACCAAACAGCCGGGTGAAGAATGAGAGATGCCCGGGTGGTGTAAACAGCTCACAGCGGGGCGACTCATTTGTGCTACATGTTTTAGAAAATCCTATTTACAGTTTCCTTGTTTCCTTCCTTCCTTCCTTCCTTCTTCCTTCCTTCCTTCCTTCCTTCCTTCCTTCCTTCCTTCCTTCCTTCCTTCCTTCCTTCCTTCCTTCCTTCCTTCCTCCCTTCCATTCTTTCTTTTCCTTCCATCCTCCTCTCCCTCCCCTTCTCTTTCTTTTTATAGTACCAGGGATCAAACTTGAGACCTTAGACTTGCAAAGCAGGCACCAGAACCACTGAACTAAATCCCTGGCCCACCCAGGGCTTTGTTTCTAGAGTATAACTCTAGTATTTCAGTGCAGGTGTTCAGAGGTCATTTTAAAAGCATCAGTGATCTTCACTTCCAAGTCACATCTCTTTACAAGAAAAGCTTGGCCAGTCTTGGGCTCCTACCGCACCTGAGCCCAGAGTCCCTCCGAAGGAGACAACAGCTAAACCCAGACGCTCCTTCCAACTCACCGTCCGTGGCGGCTCTCAGCACCGAGAGGGACTCGCTGGTCTGCCGGGCAGTTCTACCTGTGCTCTCCTGAAGTCCTCTTGCTGCGTTTTTCAACTCGCTCAGCTTGGCCGAAAGACCTATTTGAAGAGAAGAAAAGTGCTCCCTTCTAGATTAACTCCATGACACACTGCCTAGGCAACAGCCCGATCATTCCCAGTCTGCTTTCAGATCGATAGCTTTTACAGACTCCCCAGTACTGATAGTTTTCCAGGAAGACTTGGCCCTATTTATTATAGAGACCTCGGGTATGTCTCTGACGCTTCTTCCGCTCTGCTCGCTGCTCTCTTTACAGCCATTCTTCTTGAATTTCACACCCAAGATCACAGAGTGGGGCTAAAGCACCGTGCCTAGCACTCAGTGCCCGGTGGGCGCCGTCACTCCTGTCACATCTGTCTTGGCACTTCCTGCTCTGGGCTGCGAAGCCCCTGCAGATCCTCCCGGGCAGCCCCCCCGTGTCTGCACCTGGCCCGGGCCTGGCCGCCAGGCCGGAGCTCCTGGAGCTCCTTGCACTGTCTGATCAAAGCGTCTGTCCCTAGTACTCAGTCACACTGGAATCTGTGATTGTATTATGAAGTTAACCGTCAGGAAGTGCACACCTCCACGGACGATCAAAAAATACTGGTACGTGCAGAGAAACCACAGCCCCTCCACTCAGACGTCAGAGTCACGCTGCCCATCAGCCCGAGAAGACAGCCCTGGCTCTGCACTGCAGCTTTCAGAGAAACAGACACCTGCGCACACTTAACCTGCACGTTCCGGCAGTGTGGGGAGACCCAGGCTGCACTTGGGTCTGGCCTGCACCAGGCAGGAGCCTGATGCTGCCCGCTCGCCCTGCGGCGGAGTGCTGACAGTGCCCACACAGGCGCCTACGGGCAGGCGGAAGGGCACAGAACACAAAGAGAAGGCGTCGCTTGCACCGCGGCTCGCAAACACACTGTTGTTCTCTCTCGTGTCCTGCTTCCTGGGTGGCTCTTACATAGGGCAAGTAGTTGCTTCTTGAAACTTTTAAGACAAACCAAACAAAGAGGATTTTTGAGGTGGGTAGGTGACTTAGGATTTAACCCAGCATCCCTTGACAAGCACCTGGCCTGAGTCTGACACCCGTGAGGCAGGCAGAAGCAGCACGAACACAACCCCCGTCCAGGAGCCACGCAGACGGGCGCCTGCGATCAGAGGTCACTCAACAAGCACGGGGGACCCAGCGAGGTCCGAGCTCGAGCAAGGACAGGAAGGTCTGGTCGCCAAGGAGGGCGCAGAGACGGTGCACGCACCCCCGAAGCAGCGAGGGCTGAAGTCACACAGAGTGGGGATGAGGGGAAACCGGACTGTTCGTGTGACAGAGGACGGCGAAGCTCCCACCAGCTCTGGGACAGCGGTGTCAGCTCCACTGCCGGCTCCTCCCAGCCACACTGACCTTGGTGCGTCCCGCTCAGGCTGCCGCTGGCCTCTAGAATCCCCGAGCTGCGCTGCACTGCCGCCTCCGCCTTTGTGCCGAGGGCCACTGAGGACTGGAAAGAGAAGGACTTGCATGTGCTGACCTCGAGGGGAACCCTGCGGGGCACAGAGAGGGCAGCCGGAGGGCGGAGCCCCCGCTGGGCTCCAGGGAGAAAGGGGGGAGGGGGAGGGAGGGGAGCCGGGCAGGGCAGTGGGGGGGGAAGGGGTGGGGGGAGCTGGGGGGCAGCAGGGGGGAGGGGTGTGGGAGCTAAGAACCTGGCTGTTGTAATTTTCACCCCAAGTAAAGAGTAGTCTCAAGCAGAGTTCGGACAACACTGTCCTTCTTATCTTAAGAAACTGTAACATTTTCCTCATCTCTTCTTACCAGGTTTTAGTCTTCAGGAAGAGTATTTATGACTAAAAGAATTAAATGAACCGGGTATGAAATGTAGTCTCAGCGGCTGGTGAGGCTGAGACCCAAGGCTCACCCGACCCAGGATTTCAAGGCCAGCCTGGGCTATACACGGTGAGATCATGGATTTTAAACAATAAGACTAAAATTAAAATGTGTATCACCTGGGGACAGACGCCATGAACGGGACAGAAAGCGGGTGTGCGGTGGGCCTCGGAGTCGTGGTCCCGCCCTCCTCCCCGGCCCCCCGCGCGGCGCGGGTCTGCACCCCGGCCAGGCCCTTCCTACCAGCCGCGCCCGTCTCGCCGCCTCGGCCGCCTCCGCCGCCAGCCTCTCGCACTGCCCCAGCAGGCTCTGGATGTCGGCGTGGACGCGGGCCGCACTGGACGCGTTCAGGGACACGTGCCTGACACCTTCCAGGCCGCTGTCAAGTCGGGGGGGAGAGACGCTCCGGTGAAGCGACCGGAATCCAGAGTCGCCCCTCGGGGCCCAGGGCCGCTCCTGCCCCCCTTCCAGGGCCGACGCGTCCGAGCAGCGGCTGTGGGGCTGGCACGGGGACACTCAGAGCACGCCACCCTTCCCGTCGCCTTCCTAGGCCCAGCCACGGCCTCAACACGTTGTACCCCTCGATGCCGGGGTCGCCGGGCATGCGCTTCGGCCTCAGCCCCACCGCGGCGCCCCCGTGAGCGCCCTCCAAGCCTTTCCACCCCACACGACTGCGGGCTCCTGCCGAGGCCGGCCGGCCCAGGGGGTGCAGTTCACTGGCCACGGGGCGCAGGCCAGATAAGGCTTCTGGCCACAGACCGTCCCTAACATGCAGCGAGTCCCGGAAGCCGGCTGCGGGCATCGGGCGATTTCACCCCGCGCTGCCTGTCTGCAAAATGAAATCTGACAATTGGCACAGCTTTGCCACTGCGGTAACCCACTTCATTTTCTTTCCAAAGTTTTCGAGTCAGGCAGTCGCCAGAGCAGACACTGCCATTAGTTACCATCTGTTACAACTGACTGGCAAGATCCATGATTCCCAAACGAAAGACCGCACGCTGTCTAACTCCGGGGAGCCGGCCGGAGCACCCCCACTCTGACACTAAGTAATAAAGATTTTCTTCTGCGGGGAGTCCGCATCTGCTGTCTTTTGAGAAGTGATGAAAGATAATTACAAACAAGGAAGCTGAGTATCCAGTTGCACCTGCTGTCCTGCTTCCCGGGAAGCAGGAGGTGTTTCTCCCTGTGGACAGCACCCACCCCCCACAAAAGCACATATACTTCATTTCCCAATGTGTTCAGACTTTTTGCATCTAGTGTTTGCCCTAAATCTTAAAGAATTAAATTTACCAGCTGTCAACCCAAACTCTGTAGGTCACTGATGGGACCTAAAACCCTGTGGCTGTGTCTAAAGGTCCCCCTAGAGTCTCATGGGGCCAGAGGTGGCTGGATCCAGGCTGAGGGACGCTGGGAATAAGGGTGTGTGGTGACTGAACCAGTCCACTCATGGGTTGGCACCGCCCTAGTCCCCACAGTCTGGATAAGAATGGAGAGAGAATTTGATGGTAAAGAGAAAAAATAATGTGATGTAAAAAGGAAAAAAATGTAACAAAGCTTATGTATACAGGGGGCTTATGTATATAGGGGGCGTATATAGGGGAGGGGCAGGGGAATGGGAAAAACGCAAATCAATATATGTCAAATTCTCAATGAGGAATATGATCATCATGTATTTCTACACTTGATCTTAGCCAAAAGGCAGAGAAGCGATTCATCATGTATTTCTTTTTTTTTTGCTTTTGAGACAGGGTCTTGCTTTGTAGTTCAGTCTGGCCCTGAGCTCACTATGGTGCCCAGGCAAGCCGCCGCAAACTCAGCAATTCTCCCGTCTCTGCCTCCCGAGTGCTGGGATGACAGGCGTGAGCCACCATGTCCGGCATTGTGGTATGTGGTATTGATTGTTGGTGGGCGTGTCTCCATGCCCAGCATTATATGTGGTTACCGGGGATCAAACTCAGGACCTTGCGCTTGTGAGGCAGTCGCCAGAACCACTGAGCTAACCCTTCGGCCCCATCATGTATTTCTTAAACGTACCAATAAGCTCAAATTATTTTAAAAGGCGGGGCAGAAAGACACCTTTATTTGCTTTTCCTCTGTGACGCCCCTCTGCCATACACCACCCTGTCTTGGAGCCACCTGATTAGGGACCGAAACTGTGAGCTGATGAACCTCCCCCCTTTAACTGTGGGTGTTGGGTATTTTGTCACAGCAGCGAGAGAAAAGTTAAGTACCACACGCACTGGTTCCTACGGTAGTAAAATCACCCGGACCTCTTTTAAAAAGTGCCAAAGCCCAGCTTGCATCCCACAGCACTGAAATCATAACCTTGGGGACAGAGGAGAAGGATGAAAGCATCAGTATTTCATGAAGAGCCCCAGCTCAGTCTAATGTGCATATGAGGGTGGTGACCACAGGCCCCAAACCATGCTCTATGTTTAGCGGGGTTTGGGGGATGTTTCACAGATGTCCACAATCGGAGGTTAAAATAGCTATTGCAACGGCAGACCTTCAGGCAGGGAGAACAACTGGGGGTGGTATTTTTTCAGGGCTCCGAAGAGAGACCAACACCTACATGCAGATGGGGCAGCCATATCTTTGTTCAAACTATCAGCTGCCCCGAGGCGAGATCGCCACGCACCGGCAGCCCCGGCTCTCAGCAGTGTGCGCTGAAGCGTGGGCAGCCTGGTCTCATCGCGCACTGCGGGCCTCATCCCTGCCCACTTCGGTCTGCGTTTTCCACTCGGTTGGCAGACACAGGAGGAATTCGACAGGCTGTGTAAGTCAAACAGGACCCAGCATCTTTGCACAAGCGTGTGTCTCACCTGTCCAGGACACCTGCTACCCGCTGCAGCGCGGCGGCGTGGTCCTCGGCTCTGTAGACCAGGTCCACCGCCCTCCTCTCGGACATCTGCATGACCAGGCCGTCCACGTGGCCCCTGACTCGGGCTGCCCACAAGAGCAGCTCGTCACGGTGATGGTCCCCCTGCTGCACGGAAGAGGGAATGCTGTGCACACACGTGCACCTGTCTGCGAGGTACACACATGCACGGGGCCGTGGGAAGTCCACGGGTGTCCCCGTTGCAACTCACCACCAGAGCGTTTTGTAAACTGCCCGCCTGGGCCGTGGCCGCGTCCATCAGTCGCTTTCCTTCAGCAACCCGCTCCGAGGCCATGCTGTGCTGTTCCTGAATACGCAGCTTTGCGTCCTGCAGCAAAAACCACCTTTTAAGGACGCTTCTTAAAGCACGTCAGGGTGGTCAGCTACCTGCTGCAGCGCGCCCTCGGTGACTTTGGGAGCCGCCCGCAGGGAGCCGGGGACTCACGCCGAGCTCTCCCAGGTTGGCCTCGCCGAGGAGCAGCAGGCCGGCGCTCTCCAGGGCCTTGGCCTCCGCCTCCCGCAGCAGCTCCTTGGCCTCCTGCAGCTCACCGGTGTGCTCTGACAGGAGGCGCCTGGCAGCTTCCTTCAAAGCTTCCAGCTCCTCCTGTGGCTGCCGGAAATTCTGCCGAACCGCGGACAGCACATCCTCCGCAGCCCTGACAAAAGCAGACGCTTCGCCCAGTGAGTCGGTGGACAGCAGGCCTCCCCTCTGTGCAAGGGACTTTCCAAAAGGCACTCATACCAATCCCTTCTGAACCCTAAGCGATACGTCATCACGTCTGAGAGAGTGTGGAAGACAGTCACAGGGAAGGCAGGTTTATACTTCACTCTTAAACTATCTGTGCACAAGTTATCTGGACTCAAAATACTGGAACTTATTCTGTGCTGGGGATGTAATCTCACTATTCTAACACGGCAAGAAAATGAAAGTAGTATACCAGTTTATTTATATGACATGTAGGGTTTTCTGTAGTTGGGTAAGAACAAGTTTTATAAAAGCTTTTTGGTCAAATTGCTTAAAAGATATATTAATGCTATCAGTAAATACAAGCTTTAGGAAATCAAGACTTTTCCCAATTCCTCTCTATAAACACACAATTGCTTTTTTTTTGAGACAGGGTCTCGCTTTGTAGTTCAGGCTGGCCCTCAGCTCACTATGTAGCCCAGACAAGCCTCAAACTCAGCAATCCTTCTGCCTCTGCCTCCCGAGTGCTGGGATGACAGGCGTGAGCCACCACACCTGGCACTGTGGTCTGTGGTGTTGTTTGCTGGTGGGTGTGAGTCACCACGCTCAGCATTGTATGTGGTTACCAGGGATCGAACTCAGGACCTTGCGCTTGTGAGGCAGGCACCGCAACCACTGAGCTAAATCTCCGGCCCTTAAATTGCTTTCTTAAATCCACTTTGAACATATAGCTGTACAGAACAATGAAATTTCACATCACAAATCTCGCAATGGCTAAATCTACCCCATGATTCTCTGCTTCAGTGTGTCAGCCACCCTTTGAAACAGCCCTGCAGAGGGCCCTGTAGACAACCTGGCTCCCCGGGATCAGAACACTGGGTAGAAACACAGCAGAAACCATTTCCACGACAGGCACCTGCTCTGACACTGTGAGGACAACAGCAGTTACCTCGGCCCTTACAGCTTCTAATTGCAATGAAGATGTTGGGTTACGAAACAAGTAATAAAAACCAAAGCAGAGCTCACAGAAAACACCAATCTAAACTCCCCATTGTTTCCAAATAAGTTTCCTTCTTTTGGGCGTACTGGAGATTGAACCCAGGACCTTTTTCACTGAGCTGTATCATCAACCCCTCTTTTATTATTCACTTTCAGACAGGCTCTCACTAAGTTGTTAAAGTGCCCCGGCTGGGCTCAAATTTGTGATCCTCCTGCTTCAGCCTCCCAGAGTACTGGGATTACAGGCTTGTGCTACCATGCCCAGTTGAAAGCTTCCTTCAGTTACAGCTCCACTTACAGACTGAGGAAAGAAATGTGCAGCCTGATCAGGAACCATACTCCAAAGAGAGACAGAGGAGCAGCCGTGACCCTAAGCCAGAGGCCCAAAGGGCCCGGACCTGGGTGGGTCGGGGGCCTTGCTACTGCTTTGTTCTCCAAGCTGCTTTTCCCAACTGCGCCCGGAGCTCCTCGCTGGGAGAAGGTCTGCCGTGCTCCTGTGCTCCCTGGGCCCGGGCCACGCCTGCCTTGGGGAGCAGTGTGCTTATAGAGAATGCATGGGCTGGTCACCAAGGGACACCAGGCGGGGACTGTCCCCCAGGCGACTCCTGAGGGCCGCAGGGGGGCTGGCCCAGAACCGCCACCCTTCACACGCTTCTAAGCAGGTGCAGAGGCAACCGCTGGCCCAGCAGGGGAGGAGGTCCGGGCACTCCCTCCGGTGCAGAGGAGGCGTCTGCGGACCCTCCC
This sequence comes from Thryonomys swinderianus, assembly GCA_004025085.1. NCBI lineage: Eukaryota > Metazoa > Chordata > Mammalia > Rodentia > Thryonomyidae > Thryonomys > Thryonomys swinderianus. The sequence goes on along the minus strand of PVIC010031399.1, from coordinate 260 downwards.
TGCCCCCACCCCACACGCCACCTCCAGGCCCTCACGGACGGCGCCGGACTCGACGACCGCCTCTGTGTCCACCTCCGGCTACAAGCCCCTCTGGGCCCACCTGTCAGAGCCCAGGCAATGCCAGGATGATGCCCGATGACAAAAGAAGACGCACACCTCACCCTGCAGTGTGCCGCTGTGGTACGTGCACACGGCTTTCAAAAATAAACCGGAGAGGGCCGGAGGGTTAGCTCAGTGGTTCCGGCGCCTGCCTTGTAAGC
>PVIC010031398.1:0-21332 GCA_004025085.1 Thryonomys swinderianus | reverse complement strand
TTTTTTTTTTTTTTTTTTTTTTGGTTTTTGGAGACAGGGTCTTGCTTTGTAGTTCAGGCTGGCCCTGAGCTCCCTATGGTGCCCAGGCAAGCCGCTGCGAACTCAGCAATCCTCCTGTCTCTGCCTCCCGAGTGCTGGGATTACAGGCGTGAGCCACCACGTCTGGCATTGTGGTATGCGGTGTTGATTGTTGGTGGGCGTGTCTCCACACCCAGCATTTATGTGGTTACCAGGGATTGAACTCAGGTCCTTGCGCTTGCGAGGCAGGCGCTGGAACCACTGAGCTAACCCTCCGGCCCCTCTTTTTTTTTTTTTTTTTAAGTTTTTTGAGACAGTACCTCATGTTGTAGTTCAGGTTGGCCCTGAACTCAGTATGTAGCCCAGGAAAGCCTCAAACTCAGCAATCCTGCCTCTGCCTCCCAAATGTCGGGATTATAGGCATGAGCCACCATGCCTGGCACAAACCAAGTTCTTATATTGTTTCTTCTCCCTATACTTCTTTCTAGGACAAGGCCGTGTTTTTAGGCATATTCCATGTACCAAAGAGCAGACCCTTACCTGACAGGTGACATTACGAGTGATTCGCTTATATTCCTCATTGGCCAGATGTATCTTAATCTTCTCCAGTCGGGCAACTAACTCTGGGTTCTGAAGCAGAAGAATCACATGAAAAGGATGACATTCTTCTACATATTTTTTGCTAGAAAGTAGGTCATAGTCATTGGTTCCAAGGGGCACAGTTCTGCTAAGGGTACCAGGGGACCCACGTGCCTGCCAGTCAGACCTCCAATGCTCTGGAAACTGATTTTTAGATAAAAGTTTCTCAAAGCTGTCAAATACAGAAGATTCCCTTATCCTAGAGCCTGAAGATTTAAAACCCAAATTTTCAAGCCCAAAAGTTAACTAATAAATTTGATGTCCAACTCAGTCAAAAACCACTCTCACAAATATATCCTTTACTTACCCGAGGAGGCTTCACAACCTCTGGGAGATAGATTTCACTGCCTTCTAAAAGCTCATGAAGGTACAGTGTGGAACCTGTGGAAAAAAATGCTTCAACATAGACCCACTGAAGTTAGGCTGAAGGATTAAGATCAGTACAGGGTCAAACAAAATAAAACACGGTCATCCTTATGTCAACCTATCTTCAGGAAGATTTTCAAAACGAGAAAAATTCTACCTACTTTCTAGTGCTACTTGGCAATTTTAACTGTCAGCTCTCAATTACCCTCCCAAAGTGACACCCAACACCTAGTAGTTTGTTTTTGCTTTAGATCACAGTAATGCTAAATACCCAGAGGACATTGTGCTAGGTTAGATAGTATCTTTCTAAGGTTCTTTTTATTTATTATTTATTTATTTTTAGGGTCTTGCTTTGTAGTTCAGGCTGGTCCAGAGCTCACTATGTAGCCCAGCAAGCCTGGAACTCAGCAATACTGCCTCTGCCTCCCAAGTGCTGGGATTACAGGTGTGAGCCACTTGACGCCCAGCACTGCGGGGTGTGGCCCTGATTGCTGGTGGGCGTGAGTCACCACGCCCAATAGCATATCATTGTATGTGGTTACCGGGATCGAACCAGAAACCTTGCACTTGCTAGGCAGGCGGCGGAACCATTGAGCTGTATCTCCAGCCCCTTTTTAGTTTTAACAGGCGAGTAATCTACTTTGCACTTCTGGAGAGGCTATGTTAAACACTTTACCTGCAGGTTTGTCTTATTCTTCTTTACTGACAAGAAAATTGAGATTCAAGAAGAAATGACTTCGTCAAGGGGGAATTACTGAACTCAAATGCTACTCCCAGTCCAGCTCTTTCAAGGTAGATTTTGTTATATTGTCTCCAAAAATAAGAAAACATCAGATTTCCTCACTCTTGGCTTTTGAGATGGAAAGAAGTCCCCAAAGAGGACAAGCTTAATATGCTAAGCTGGTTCCTACTGTGGTGAAAAAGGAAAAAACAACCTGGCAGATGGTACTGGGTTGGAACCTCAACTTTCTCAGGATTAGAGGTGTTTAGGTGTGCCTCCAAGACGAGACTGCAAGAAAACAGTATGCGCAAATAACTTTTGCCACCCACGAAAAATTCTCACAAGAGTGGACAAAGGAATGGGTAGCTCTGGGGTTTATTAAAAGACTTCTGGGCTTGTGACGAGTACTCCGAAGGCGTGCGAGCGGGATGGAAAAGATCTCAGGAGCGAGCAGATCTGGAAACAAAGAGGAAATCACGGGCTGGATATGGGCTCACCACTTTCTCTGAGATACTGGTGCAGATCCCGGATCAGACGAAAGGAAACCAAGCGTCGGGGGCCACTGGGACTATCGCCCTTCATGCGCTTCTTCCCCAGAGCGGCCTCAAACTCGGCCCGCAGCTTCCGGGGCAGCTTCTCTGACTGTAGCTCCCCACCAGGCCCCAGAGCGCGCACTAGACGCTCACCGACAACCAACGAAGACGCCATATCTAACCCACTCTAGGGTCAGGTGATTCCCAAATTCGGACTTCCGTCGCGCGCAGGAAGTAACTCAGAGCTGAGGGGCGGGGCGGGGCGGGGGCTAGGGGGCGGGGCCGTAGCGCGAGGCAGTGTGGGGCGGGGGCGGGGTTCTGCTCGGCCGCGGATAGGGCCCTGTGTCAGCAGCCGGGCGGGCGCTTGGGCCGGACATGGCTGCTTGTGTGGCCCGGCGGGCCCTGGCCGTGGGCAGCCGTTGGTGGTCCCGGTCGCTGACCGCTGCCCGGGGGTCAAGGCCTCTTTGTGCCGCGGGGGGAGCACAGGGCTTCCCACCTGCGGCGACTACGACGGCACAGAGGCATCTCTCGTCCCGGTGAGGGACGGAGCGAGGGGGCGCGGGGACCGGGCCCGGAATCCGGGGAGCGTGTTCGAGGCCAGTAAGGAGGGTAGGAGGCAGGGTCGTCCGAGGGTGACCGGAGCTGGCCCTGGGAGAGGGTTCGAGCAGGGGCCCGACATGCCGTGCCTAGGACATGTGCCAGGGGCAGGGCAGGAGCGCGGCCCAGAACTTCGTCGTGCTGGGCAGCCTCGGGTTCGAACAACACCCTCCAGCCCAGGTGTCCAGCTCCGCTCTTAGTGGGCAGCCTGTGTGGTGCAGCCCGAGCGCTTTTGACTTCAACTTTCAGCCCCTGTCGGGTCATGGCTTTCCTCAAGAAGATGTTAGAGGTAGGATACAAGTCGACTCAAAATGTGGGCCTTTGTGGGTCCCCGGTTTCCCTCTGGCCTTGAGGATACCAGTTTTCTCTAAGAGTTGGAGAAAAAGTTTGGAGGCCCGGGTATGATGTGAATAATGCCTCAGGGCATGGAACCTGGGACGATAGCTAAGACTGGGGCCAATAGATCAAGCTCACATCTCTAAAGTAGATAACACTGCTTTGAAAGGCCTCTAGAAAGAACAACACTGTCCACAGAGGTAACTGACCTTATAGTGACCAAAATGAGACAGTCACATTGGGGAGAGTTGAGATCTATCTGCAACTTAAGATCCCGATGAAAACTGATGTAAACCTGAAGAGAAACTACATTGAGAGTCTTTAGCACTAACTGGAATGCATGGAGTACAATAGGGAATCTGTTAAGATGTTGAGGTCCCTACGGGTGGGTTGAGAACTATAGTTTAGAGGGGAGATAGACATGGACTTATGATACAGAACACGAAGTTTTTTGAGCACATCTTATATACTGGACTCTGAGGGACAGCATAAGTTCATCAGAAGCAGGTGTTGCTCCCAGGGAACTTTTGGTTGGTGGTAAGATAGGGGCACAAATAACTGAAATACAAAGTGAGAAGGATGTTTAAAGTGCTGTCAGAGGTCAGGATAGTGAGTTAGAGAAGAAAGGGAGAAAGGGATACATTTGAGCAGGGCATGAAGGCATGATATGAAGAGCGCAAAGTAAAGAGAAAGTGACTTGGTAGCAGTCGAATTTACTGTTGGGGGATTAGGAAAGTTTCCTCCAAGCAGCGGCCATGCCTTCCCTTAAAGGAGGAAAGGCAGCAGTTCCGTGCTGTTGGTGCTTGGCAGAGCCCCCGGCCACACTGTCCCAAACCCTCCTGCCATTAATTGTCCTGGCCTCTAAATATCTTACTAGATATTTTTCCCTAGTGGATAAGAATTATTACCCACCCAGGGTCTCATGTGGTGTTACATGCCTGTAATCTAAGCACTTGGGAGGCTGAAGCAGAAGGGTTGCTGGGAGTTCGCGGCCAGCCTGGGCTACATAATAAGTTCAGGGTCAGCCTGACCCACAAAGGGAGATCTTATTTAAAAAAAAAAAATCATTACACACTTAGCTTGTCATTTGCTTGTTCTTTTCCATCCTAATCAGAAACCGAGCGGAGGGCAAAGTGTTGGAGACAGTTGGTGTGTTTGAGGTGCCAAAGCAGAATGGGAAATACGAGACCGGACAGGTACGTATTAGGCTGGGTTGGCCTTCGTTTTTATGGAGTGCCCTTTGGGCACAAATCTGAATGGTGTGTTGTGTTCTCTTTCTCTTCATTTTCTTTTTCTGTAATGCTAAGTATCGAACCCATGCACTTATAGTACTAGGTAGGCTGAACCACATCCCTTCCACCATTTCACCTTAATATTTGGTGCTGGACCAGAATCACAAGTTTTTAAGATGAGGTCTCTGTTGCCCTGAGTTTAATGCACTTAATACATGAATGGATTCTCTTTCCTTTTTAGTATGGAGAAGAGGGGGTGAAGTTGCTGATGAATTTGTCTAACATAGTAGTTGGTGTGTAGTGGAGAGAACTTCTCTTTTCTTTCAGAAAAACAAACCCTTGATGTTTTATTAGCAAACGAATTACAGTGTGGTAAACTCTGGAGGTGAGGATCTTTGTGTTTGTCAGCTTTGTACAGGACCACTGGGACAGATTTAGGCCCCTTATACGTAAGGAAGACTTTTTGTTTATTCAATCTTTTGGTATGCTTACGATGGACCAGTTACTGTATATCAGGGTTAAGTCAGAAAACAAGTAGGCATGATTTTGCCTTCATGGAGTTGATACTCTAGAAAGGGATTAATACCATACAGTTAGTTGGAGGCTGTTCACTGTGGAGATGAGGTCAGGGATGGCTTCCTGATGGCCAAAGCTGTGATTTGAGGGAGGAATAGAGTCAGCCAGGTGAGCAGAGTATACTGTGTTCCAAAGTTGGTTTGGAGATTCTAAGATAAAAAGTCGCAAGACCTTGTGCTGAGGTCCCAACATGTGCTGTCTTCTAGTTAGATCTCACCTTGCTGGACTTGCTGGACTATGGACTTAACTGAGGCCTCTCTTTCCTTCTAGCTTTTTCTGCATAGTGTTTTTGGCTACAGAGGTGTTGTCCTGTTTCCCTGGCAGGCCAGACTATATGACCGTGATGTAGCTTCTGCAGCTTCAGAAAAGTAAGTTGTTGTTGTTAGGCCCACAGTGTCCTCAGGGGCAGCCTGACTCATCACAGATAGAGGTAATTAGTTAAGGTATCACAGGGGAAGGCAGCATCCTCCTGGGCCTTAGAAATAGGCCCAGAGTACTTCTCTGGCACTGATAGTCATGTAGACAAAAGTGGTGGGACAGTCTTAAGCCATTGAATCCCTTCAGGTCTTCCCAGAATGCTTTCCCACACTACTCTTAGTTTTTGAGTAAGTACCCAGTAGACATTGAGAGGCTAGTTTCCTTGGTTTCTTGATGCTCAGTTGGAATTTTTCTCATAAGTCACTCAAGTGTATTGTCACTAGAGTACATTTTTAAAAAAGGAGAGTTCCATTAAATGATTGGGGTGTGAGAAGGGTAGGGTGTTTGTTGCCCTGGGGACCCAAGGATTTTCTCAACATGGCCCCCTTCTAAGAAGCATTCAGAGAATAAGACAAATGGTGGCTGCTTGGGTCCTCAGCCTCCAGTGTGCCTTGACTATTGAGTGGCCAGGCTAGGTGTTGCAGAACAGGTGCCTATTGATGCCAAAGCCTCTTCAGGTCAGGAAGCAGCCTGCTTAAATAAGGGAGTAGTAGGAAGCAGAGTAAGACTCAAGTTCCCCTCCTTTCAGGATGATCTTGCATTTCTCTCAACCCACAGAGCAGAGAATCCTGCCGGCCATGGCTCTAAGGAGGTGAAAGGCAAAACTCACACTTATTATCAAGTGTTGATTGATGCCCGCGACTGTCCACATATAGTAAGTAAGCAAGATGGCCGGGCCTGGGGGTTCTTGATGAAAAAGGCCTGTTCCCCAAGTGGGGGTCAAAGGGAGAGGGACAGGGTCAAATAGTCCAGATCAGTCCTGGGCTTTAAGGTTTCAGGACTGGACAGTAGCCAAGAAAGCCACTGATGTTCTTCGTACCTTAGTCTCAGAGATCTCAGACTGAAGCTGTGACCTTCTTGGCTAACCACGATGACAGCCGGGCCCTCTATGCCATTCCAGGTGAGGAGTTAGCGTCTCAGTGATGCCTTTGAGGAAGGGGGCTGGTATGTCCCTGGGAGAGGATTCTGATGTCCTCTCATTTGCAGGGAGGGGTTTAGATGCTCTCAGGTATGTTGTCAGGGTCACTCACCCTGGGCAAAGCCAGGAAATGTTTCTTCTCCTCCTCACTCCTTGTTTTCTCTTTTGTGTGAGCCTCATTCTTTGCCTGTCTGTGCCAGGCCTAGACTATGTGAGCCATGAAGACATCCTCCCCTACACCTCCACTGATCAGGTTCCCATCCAACATGAGCTCTTCGAGAGGTTTCTTCTGTATGACCAGACAAAAGGTAATCCATCTCAACAAGGGAGCCAAACGGGGAAGGCCCTTCCTTCCAGAACCCTTTCTAGCCTCCCATTATCTCTGTGAGGTTGATGGCTATTGTCTACTTGCAGAGATAAAAACTGAGGCAGTGACTCAAGGTTGCTAGTATCAGCAGTTAAGACATATGAAAACCAGGCCTGTTAACTCTGTCCATTTTCCTTCCCATGGGATCACATTGCCAGTTGGGGGTTATTCTTGTGTAGTTCTGTGCCTTTTTCCAGCCTTGTGTATTTATTTGTTTATTTGAGACAGGGCCTTTCTGTGTAGTTCAGGCTGGCTTTGGACCAATGGCAGTCCTCCTGCCTCAGCCTCCCGTGTGCTGGGATTATAGGTATACAGCACCAGGCCCAGCCACAGCCTTGCTTTTTGCTTTGTGTGTGTCTTGTTCACCTGGGCCACTGCTGGGAAAGGGTTTCTAGGAGGGGCAGTTGGAGAATGGGTGGGCTCTGGCCTAGATTAACCTGTTGGCTCTGTTCCAGCACCCCCTTTTGTGGCTCGGGAAACACTACGGGCCTGGCAAGAGAAGAATCACCCCTGGCTAGAGCTGTCTGATGTTCATCGGGAGACAACTGAGAACATCCGTGTCACTGTCATCCCTTTCTATATGGGGATGAGGGTATGTGTCCTGTGCCCTTCCCACGGTGCTAGGTCTGAGATTCTGGGTGGTGTATGACTGCTGGGATGGGAGAGTAAGTCTAAGTCATGTCCTTGTGGTTCTTCTCCCAAGTGCTCCTGTGCCGGGTGAGGTTGAGTAGCCTCTTGGCAGTGGCTCACACGAAGACCCACAGTCCCAGGAAGAAGTCCTTCGTCCCTGCTCTTCTTTCTCTCCTTGGGCTCAGAGGGAGCCTTGCTTATGAAGAATGTACACATATTTGCCTAAAATAATGTGGGCTTATCTCTGCACTATTTATATAGCAGCTAAATACTGTGCCTCACTCTAAGCTAGGCCTGGGGATACAGATATAAATGAGAAGCTAATGCTGTCTTCCACGAGCTCATGGTTAAGAGGGAGGTCAGCATCCAACACCCAAAGTATTGCAGTAAGAGACAGGAGCGTAGAGGAGAGGAGAACCAGGGCCTGGGATGCCAAGATGGGGCCAGGACTGGCGGGGAAAGAAGGTGGTGCTTGGTGAGAAAGGTAAGAGCTCTGCAGTGTATTTCAGCAGCTTCCAGCTCTTTTGGTGGTCTTGACAGGATGAGGAAGAGGGAGACCAGGAATGGACAAGGGGGGAGCACTTCACTGTGGGCTTGTGGGTCATAGTTCATCACTGTCACCATCATCCCACAGGTGCGTGCAGCTCAGTCTGCCTTTGCAACCTTCCTGGAATGCTTGGACTTCACTGGAGACATGTGGATTGGAACAGATTTGGTCTTGCCTTCTGGGATTTAAACTCTTTGTGTTTTTTCCCCCAGGAAGCCCAGAATTCCCATGTCTACTGGGTGAGTATCATCCTGAGGACAGGGGGAGCTCAGGAATGTCTCGGGGTCAGGTGGGGAGGGGGCCTGTGTGTATAGAGGTCACCCTTTGTTGCCTTCTGTGGTCCACAGAATTCTCAATGGGTGGCCCAAGGTCTGTTCTTTTGCAAATGTGAATGCTCCTTCTCTCCCCTCACAGTGGCGCTATTGTATCCGCTTGGAGAACCTGGACAGTGATGTGGTACAGCTCCGGGAACGGCACTGGAGGATATTTAGTCTCTCAGGCACCCTGGAGACAGTGCGAGGCCGAGGGGTGGTGGGCAGGGTGAGCATCATCAGGCATGGTCCTGCCCAGAGACTGTAGGGGCTTTGTCTGTGTTTTCTTCTTCTGTGGTTACACGCAGACTCGCTGTGTGAACACACTGGGTTATCTTGGGTTAGAAATCTTACAGCTGGGCCAGGGATGTAAGCTCAGTGGTGCCATTATCTACCTGGCAAGTGCAAGGTCCTGAATTTGATCCCTGGTTCCACCAAAACAGAACAAAACGTCACATTTCAGAAAGTTGACAATAAACCTTGACATAGGTTACCTACAACATATCTCACAGATGAAGAGAGAGACTGAGAAGCTACATGATGAACTCACAGTCTTATTGCTAGTAGTGATAGGGCTGGGATTTATCCAAGAGAGTCTGAAGTCAAAGCTTACGTGCCTTTTTTTGAGAAGTCTTTTTTTTTTTTGAGCATGTCTTCTATAAACCTGAATTTGAGGGCCAAAATCTAGCTCAGTGGGTTCGAATATCTGCCTGGCAAGCACCAGGTCTCACTTTGATTCCCAGTACCATATATCACAATGCTGGCATGGTGACTCATGCTTGTAATCCTAGCACTTGGAAGGCAGAGGCAGGATTGGTGTGAATTTGAGGCTAGCCTGGGCTGCTACATAGTGTATTCAGGGGCAGCCTGAACTACAAAGCGAGACCCTGTCTCAAAAAAAAAAAAAAAAACCCTGAATTTGAATGTACTCAGGTGAGCCCTTCTGCCATTACCTATAGTTGTCTTGTTTTGTCTCTTTACACATGTATGGCTTTGCACAGTTGCAGTATGGTTGCCAATGAGGTTCATCTGAGGTATGATTATTGCCAGTTGAAAATTCTATGCATGTATGACCTTTGTTGGTCCTTAAAAAGATGTGTTTGTGTCTCTGCCTACCTTCTTGTGTCTTCTGAGAAAGTTACAAGTACTAGAGTTAGGACCTATATCCAATAAGGATCTATGGGGGAGGGGCATGAAAAGTGAGTAAGAGCAGGCTTGGCATTAAATACCCTGGCTTCAAATTCCAGCTGCACACATACTGCATAACTTTGGGCAAGTTATTTCACCAAAATCTTACTGCTGAAAAGGGGACCATATATAATGATCACTGGGGGAATCCAGTCAGCAGCAGTTTGCAGAGTACCTCCTGAGGTGCTTAGCACTTAGCTGTTGTGAGTGGACACTGAAACGGATCTTTTTAAGGGGTCTTGTGCCCAGCGTCTTCGCCTAGTGCCCTCAGTCAGTCTGAAATTACCTTCCCAGAGGCAGATAAAAGGCCAAGCCAGTGACCATGCTGAGGGAGGAATACTGCCAGGAGTGCCTTCTTGGTGCCACTGTGGTGGTTCCTTGGTTGGCAACTTGGCCTGACTGCTTTTGCCTGAATCCTTACAGGAACCAGTGTTATCCAAGGAGCAGCCTGCGTTCCAATACAGCAGCCATGTCTCCCTGCAGGCCTCTAGTGGGCACATGTGGTAAGTGAGCATGTGTTGGGGAGGGGCCACTCAGCTCCATAGACACTGTAGGTCAGAAAAATGAGTGCATAGCAAGCATGGAGCTGGTGATGAGCTCTGGGTCAAGTCATAGCCTGAGATGGAAACTTATCTGCCACTCGTTGTTGTGTGGGACTTGCCTGCTTTTTATGATCTACTGTTCTGGCATCCCAGACTTACTAGCACAGCGATGGCAAGGCTTTTAGAGCTCTCACTGATAGGAACAGCTAGCTGCAGCACACATGCCATAGCTTTACCACCACTGGTCTAGGGGTTTGATGCTACACCGAGTTGCTTATAGTTTTTCTCCTTGGTGTCCACACTTTAACCTGAGAGTGCAGTCAGGTAGCTCATGCAGTATGTGTTGCAGGGCCAAAATCTGGACAGCTGTGATTCTTCTTTTCATATAGAGCCAAGAGGGGTTCTCGGGACCAGATGTCCTGTCAGGAGCTAGCAGGAGAGCCTGGGCGTGCCTCATCCTGCTGTGGCTCTGGAGCGGAGGGCCTGGGCCCACGGGGCCTCAGCCCTGCTCCCTCTATACCAGCTTCTCTCTCACCCCCAGGGGCACATTCCGCTTTGAGCGACCTGATGGCTCCCACTTTGATGTCCGGATCCCACCTTTCTCCCTGGAGAGCAATAAAGATGAGAAGACGCCACCCTCAGGCCTCCACTGGTAGGCTGGCTGAGGCCTTGAGGGCCCAGGCTTAGCCCCTCAGATGGGCTTTAAACCAACTGCTGCAAAACTCTCTCCCCTCATCCTGGCCCAAATGAGTCTCTTCATCCTTTGCACATTCGATTGTGGGGCTCTATTTTTTTGGGAGGTGTAGTAACTTTTCTTCAGAAGACCCATTAGGACTCCTTTAAGGCTGCTGGCTTCCTCATAAGCCCTGGTTCTGTGTTCCTGTAAACCTTTCCATCAAGGCACTCCTCAGCTGCCACAGGCCTGGAGGAACTTCCTGACCTGTCACAAGTTGTCTGGAACATGAAGTTTGGTCAATAAACCAGTGCACGCTTGGCCACCCTTGCCTTTTCTGCTCTCAGGGTCCTAAGGTCCCTTTCTGACCCAGTGAGGGACCTTAGTTGCTTTCCATGCAAGGTCACTTCCAGGGAGCTGTGTCTTTCCCCTCTAATCCTGGAGGCTGGCTGGATATCTTCACAGACACCAAGCCTCCTCTCAGTGAGTGGGTACTAGACTGGACTCTCTTGTTTTCTTTTGGCTCTACCAAGTACGGAGAAGGCTGCCAGTGTCAGGGCTGGAGTGACCTGGCTGTTAACACTTGACCAACCACCAGGACCTCAGGCCTTGCTGGGCCTAGAAGAGTGAGGGAAGCTAATTGCATTTCCTGGCACACTGGGTTTGCTTCCCATACACATCTACACCTCACGTACAGCTTAAAGTATGGACAGTGATCAAACCAAGCTCTCAGATCTCCAAGAGCCAGAGACAAATGGGCTGTATTTTGCCCTACTTCTTAGGATTCCTTCTCCCCCACTATTATAGTGATTATTAGAGGTAGTTTCATTTTTGAATTAACATTAAAATCTGAAATTCCAACTCTTGTGTTTTCCTTAATCCTCCACTAGGGGGAGCTTGAGTTATGGGGCAACACTAGTTCTTAGGACCTAGCCAGAAGAGGAAGTCAGGTGGTAACATACGTAAGAACTGAGGCCACAGGTATGAGCTGCCCAAGCTCTGTGTACCACTGTACAACAGTTTTATTAGAAATTAGTTTACTTCTATCACTTAGGCTGAACAACAAAAGATTGCAGTTATGTGAAAAAGGAAAAATTTCTTCATTCTAGGATCTGTGCCATCCTTCAGGCAGACCATGGTCACACCAAGATTAACACAATTAAATGCTGGCCTGTTGTTTACAGTAAGCTTCCAGTTTCCTCAGAAATCTCCAAAGTTTGACCTTAATCCATTCTGTTTTCTTCTCCCTTGCTTGGCTAGAGTTCAAACATTTACACTGCCAACAGCTGCTTTCTGAATGGAGCTAGGAAGTTCCCTAAACCGTTAAGGCCCTAGTCTGATGAAAGCTTAGATCTTGTCAGTAAATTGAGCTTCGTGTTTTCCTTAAGATCAAGGACATAACAGTCAGGGAAGAAAAATGCCCAGGCCCAGGCTTCTGTGCTTTCTTGGGTCCAAAACTAGCTTGAGGATCTGAATGTTGAAGCAGTAATGCAGTAATGAGCAGATAAAGGGGATGCAGGGGTCAAGTGACAAGCATGAAAATACCTTAGTAGGGACTGGGAATTTATAAAAGGGCTTCATGAGGGCAGCTGAGGACATAGGGTGATGGCCTCAGGCTGAGGCATTCCAGTGTGCAGGAAAGCCACAAAGCCAAAGCCTGAACCTGGCCAAAGAAATGGATTGTCATCTAGCTCCAGCGAGGGATGGAAGACGAGTAGCTGGTTACCGACATCTGACCTGAGAGCTATTTATACATTCAAGGTTGTGACAAAAAATGTCTGATTGGCAAGTCACTTTTGTCTTGCCCCATCATGTCATTTTAGGTCCCTGTGAGTGTCTGACACTGAGTCTGGTACTTGCCCATAATCTCGGATGTGCCGTGGGCAATCACTTAGCAATCTCAAGATTAGTCAAGGGGAGAGCATGGCACCCTGTGTTCCTTCCTGAGAGGGATTAGACACGGGCACACTGCTTATTAGGCTAGAGCAGCTCTCTTCCGGACAGCATTCTTCTGGGAAGAATTCAGATAAGCTCCCTGTCAAGAGCCAAAGGATAAAAACCAGAGTCCTGAGGGGAAACTCCCACGCTGGTGCATGGCATCCCAGTGGCCAAATGACCTAGCAGGTGGGAAAGATCCTCAAGGTGCTTAGGTCGTTACGGTCACTTTGCCCAGAGACTCACCACTGAGCACAACCACCTTCCCTGGCCCGGATGCAAACCATTAACATGGACGGTAGGGTAAGCAGATGTGGCCAAGCTTCAGCCATCTTTATGTGGGCAGCTGGGCTTTGTAGCCTTTCTGGTGCTAGCTCCAGGCCCTGTGGCAGCCTTTGGCTTTATGGTATGTGAGGACAGCATACCCTCAAGGACCAAAATCGGAAAGAAGGATCCTGCTAATCCCTCTAAGCTGTGGGGGTGAAACACCTTTTCCCACAGGATGCTATCAGCACCATGAGTCCCAGCTTTTGCCTCCTTCTTCTCTTGATGCTCTGTGGGCTGGCTGGCCAGACTGGCAAATCCAAACTGGCTAGTTTTGATGATTTTATTGCTTCCTGTTTATCCCCTCCCTCAGATTGATTCTGCAAGAAAGAAGGGATTAGGGTCATAAAAAGACATTAGGGCAAATTACAAATTTCCTGAATAACAGTACAAAGTGCTTTAAAGACAGATCCCAAAGGGTCTGGCCTACACAGGGCCCTGGCACACTGCAGGGGCAGCAGAAATATCTAGACCCTTTATTAGATTTTAAACTATTAATTTCCTAGATTATTAAAAGAAGGTCATCAAACCTGTGCTTAAACACCTTAGGGAAAAAAAGAAGCCCCCTTCTGTTAAAGTCTGGGCTTCCACAGCACCAAAAGCTGCCTTCCCCACACAGCTTCCCGTGGGCCTCAACTGAGGAAGGGGGCACTCAGCAAAGGGCCTAAGGGAACGTTCTTAGCCGGAGGTGGGAGTTCAGTGCATTCACCCCACAGCAGAAGCAGCTCCTTATCTTGCAGAAAGGGAGATGCATCTGGAAGTACTTGGGGACAGGACAAGGGAACATGATCCCTCCTGTGCCCAGGTCTTCTGACCTCCCAGGCAAGGCCTATCGTGCCTTTGGATGCTGTAGCAAGACAGCCAGCCAGCAGCAGTGTGGGGTGGCTGATGGGGTGGGGTGCCAGAGGGTGGGAGACAGGGCCTCCTGTGCCCTGACTCCCTGAGGGTCTTGTCAGTCGCGATGGCCAGACTGGTGGCCAAGTTGCCGGTCATCGTAAGTGCTGTAGCGTTTGACATGGATGCGGCGCACTCGGTCCCGCAGTTCAAAGGTCTCCTCATCTTCACTGGGGGAAGCCTGGCTGCGACTCCGGCTTGTGGCTTCCAACAAAGAGTTGTCAGGAACTCGAGGGGTCTCGTAAAGCAGGACATTGAGTGTCTCCTCATAGATTCTGGCCTCTGGGAATTCCACCTGGGAGAGATCAAGTGAGGCCTTATCTCAGCGAGGGAGTGGAATGTCAGGGCTCTTGGTCCTGGGCTCCTCCATGAAGCTGCCTACGTCTCGCAAGAGACAGCTGGCCAGCTCAAGAGGGAGAACAGGTCTCTTCTGAAGGAGGAATGAGGTGATTATGAGCATAAGGGTACAGAAGATGAACACCAGTCCCATGTTCCACCCCAGCCAAAACAGATGGGCAAGTGTCTGCAGACAGTGGACCTAGCTCTGAACATTTCCACTCCTGGACTTGGGTGTAAGCTTTCTGGGCTGCAGTTCCTATGAGTGAAGTAATAGTAACAGCTATCTCTTAGCACAAAGCCTGACACACAGTAAATAACCAAATAAATACAAAAGAGCTGCTCAGTTGGGCATGATGGTGCATACCTATAATCCCTGCTGTTTGGGAGGGTGAGACAGGAATCTGTAGGTCAAGACCAGCCTGGGCAGCTGCTCTGAGGATGGTCTCCTGTCTATCTACTGCTGCAGTACTATAGACCGAATCCAGGTTGTCCTCCCTGAGCTGTGGTCCCCTTCTTTAGCTTTTATTTTGCATCTGGCTGTTTTCTTACTTCTTTTTTTTTTTTTCTTTTTGGAGACAGGGTCTCGCTTTGTAGTTCAGGCTGGCCCTGAGCCCACTATGGTGCCCAGGCAAGCCGCCGCGAACTCAGCAATCCTCCTGTCTCTGCCTCCCGAGTGCTGGGATTACAGGCGTGAGCCACCACGCCCAGCATTTGTTTTCTTACTTCTTATTGTCTACTTAGTCCAGAGCGGAAGAGACAGGGGATGGCATCAAGGCCTCAGAATTCTAGCAAATGTGAGGCACCCTATGGAGCATCTGTGCTTTCCTGTCAGACAAGGAGAACAGCTCTATCCTCTTTGCCCTGCTGGCATGGTGTGAGAGATCGAGGGAGCTCACGCAAAGCACAACACTTAGAAATCTTGACAGGTGACACAGCCACTGCCACGGCTCACTGGCCCCGAACACAGACCCTGTAGATAAGGCTGGGGAGGCTGGGAGCCTGTGCTTACCCTCACCCGCCCCTCCCTCCAGCCCCGACCCCACTGCTGCAGACCACATTGGGGAGCAGGGCCACCTCCTGTCAGCTGTCCTTCCCCAACCCCAGCTGGACATGCTGCAGCAATCTGGGGTCCAGCTCCTCTGAGCCGTTCACGTCCCCGGATGTCCCAAATGAACTGCTGCTTCTCGGTAGGCCCTCAGGAGAGGCAGCTCCTCTGGGCAAGACACCTACTTACTTCCTGGCAGAAAGGGGCCAAGTTTGTGGAAACTGTTGCCTGTGAAATGCCTTCCACATGCCTGGCTCTGGGATGTGCCTGCAGCGGTCAAGGTGACTAAACAGGAATGCTCCATTATAGTAGCAGGGACCAGTGAGAAGTGAGAAGATCCAAATAGATCCTAACTCCAAAGGTCAAGTAATTTCCACTATGCCACACTACTTTGCTTTTCCTTCTTTCCTTTCTGCAGAACTGGGGATTGAACTCAGAACTCTCACCTGCTGGGCAGCTGAGCTATATCCCCAGCCCCACAATGCTTTTCTAAGAACTGTCTCATCCCAGACCTGTTAAATTCATGTTCTCATTCCAATATTTGCAAGTAAGGGAACTGAGGCCTGGGTGGTTTAAATGGCTTATTCAAAATCAGACAACTAATAGGTGGTGGAACCTGACTGGGCCAACTTCAAAGACCTGGTACTTCTCATGGTACCAGGCAGTCTCCTGGTCAATGGGTCCCTCTCCCACTGGTCAGGCACAACGATTCCTTTCTATGTCCCTAAACCCCGTTCTGGTTTGTCACAGCCAGCGGCATACAAGGTGATTAGGAAAGAGAACAAAATGTGCAGCGGCTCTTCCGGCACCTTATAGGAAGAGCTGAGCTGTACAGTGTGGGTCCTATCCCGACCACCACCACCCTGGCTGACGGCTTTCCGTCCCCGAGCACAGCAAGGCCACGTACCTTGGTCTGCTTCTTCTCTGTGGCATACACGATGGAGGTGCAACACACCTCTGCCAGCTTACGGCCCTGGCCATAGAAGGACCAGCAGCAGATTTCGTCACCAATGACATCCTTGATGAAGAGCACGCGGCCATTGAAGCGCAAGGACAGCTTATCAAACAGCTCAATGTTTTTCAGCAGGTGGTCGTCAGAGTTGCTGAAAAACCCACAGGCGGAGATTTAGCTCAGTGGTTCTGGAGCCTGCCTCGCAAGTGCAAGGCCCTGAGTTCGATCCCAGTAACCACATACAGTGCTGGGCGTGGTGGGTCATGCCTGTAATCCCAACACTTGGGAGGCAGAGGCAGGAGGATTGCTGAATTTGAGGCTTGCCTGGGCTACATAGTGAGCTCAGGGCCAGTTTGAACTACAAAGCGAGACCCTGTCTCAAAAAACAAAACAAAACAAAAAAACCCCACAAGGGCCAGCAGGCCTGGGGATGAGGTTCTGGCACAAGAGGTTGCTGTTGGGGCAAGCTAGCCCCCCCCCACTGCTCCGCACACAGAGATGGGGTTGGCAAGGGGCAGGGAGATACAGGGTCACCAGGCACTCCCAGGTTGAGTGCCTGAAGGGAAAGGGACTGAGTTGGCTCTAGCTTATCAGAGAGAACTGAGGGAAGGAGTCACACCGCTGCTACGGAAGGGAGCATTTCTTCCTTTGTGGGGAACACACCAGCAGTGAGTCATCGGGAGCCTGGCACTCCAGGCCTCCAACTACCTTGGGTGAATACCTAGGTGTGACTGTAGTGAGGACACTGGGCCATAGGGAATATCAGCCTCACAGAAAGGACAAAGACTGAACGAGCCTAAGGTACTCCCAGCCTACTGGCTTCCTAGCACCCTCCTTCACTTGGTAGGACCATGCAGACAAACACACCTGGCACCCTCCTGACATGACACATTAAGGGAGTGTTTCATGTCCCATGTTGACACTTAACTAAGGTCCTGGGCCAAGTTCGAACTGGTTCGATTTCTTGCTACTCCCCCTGCCCCCTGCTTTAGCATTAGTGAGTCTAAGACCCAGACCTATGCTCTGATGCCAGGAGTTCAGGTGGCTTCACTTGGGTCTGTTGCCAGTTCCCCTCTGGCTGCTCAGCCCTTCCCTAGCCCCTCCCTCTCGAGACACCCACCCTACCTGGTGTAGGAGTACTTGTTGTTGCTTCTGTTGTACAGCAGCTTCACCACGGGCTGTGAAGAAGGATAGAGTGAGCACCAGGCCAGGGGCCCGGCATCCCCAGGCCCAGCCCTCTGAGCTCCCAGAACCTTGGTAGAGGACTCGATGAGCCTATCCTCTTCCCTCAGGGATGTGATGATGGGGATGTTGCACACGGGCTGGTAGGAGTCCTTCTTGTCCTGGGTGACAACACAGAGGAAGGGCTTAGCCAGGCAGGCATGGAGCCCCTTTGCCTTAGCCAACCCCTGCTTGGTAAGAACGGATCAGGCAGAGATCAGGAAGCACCTGGGAACAGACACTGTTGGCTGGCAGACCCCCACTCTCTAGAAACCCAAACTCTGGGTATCCAGAGACATGACCCAGAAGCAAGGCCTGTTCATGTGCTGACCGTGAGCCCCACCTGCCCAGTTGCTGGGCCAAGGGACATCTCACTGCTCTAACTGGGTGTAACTAATAGCCTCCCTGCCCACACAGCCTGCAGACATGACCGCTGTCCCGGAGGAAGCAGCCGCTCCAGTGCTGACCCGTACCTGCAGGGCAGTCTGGCACATGCTCACCAGCCCTTGAATGAGGTAATACTTTGCTTCAGCCATCAATTCCTTGATTTCTTGCCGGTTTTGAGGGAGGGTGATAGTGTCATCTCGGAGGTAATTCAAAATGGTGCCAAAGTGCTTTCCACATCGGTCTATAAGGATCCAGCCTAGAAGCAGGGATTCAGATGGGTCCTACAGCATTACTGCCCCCCTCCAGATAACCTCAGATGTAGGCAAGCCTGATGAGGTAGGGGGCAGGTAGCAAGGAACACACACTCGGGGTCCAGGGTGACAGAAGAGGGACCTTCTACCTCTTGGGTCCGTGGCTGCTCTTCCGCCCTCCTCCCTGGACCCAAGCGCTGGTGTGCACCGGGGAGACACAGGCCACACGGAGCCTGACTCAGGGGCATGCAGACCACCCCGGCAACAAGGAAACCACCAGCCCCTTCTCGCCTTCTTCCCACTGCTTGGTCTCAAGTGACACTTCTGACACTCTAGTCCTGTGGTGGCAAACCTATGGCATACATGCTGCAGTTGGTGTTTGTATCACTGAAAACTCTGAAATGTTTGCCATCACTTCTACTGTAGTCTTATTTGAATATTTAAAATGTACAAAGCTGGGCATAATGGTGCATGCCTGTAATTCCAGCACTCTGAGAGGCTGAGGCAGGAAGATTTCAAGTTCACGCCCAAAGACTGGGGATACAGCTGACTGGGAAGACCTTAGTTGCAATCCCCCATAGTACCAGCACCCCCTCCTCACCCCAGATAACTCTTCTTTCTGGAAAATGCATAAGCGACATCCTATATATAATTCAAAGAATTTGGAAGCTCTACTAAGGACTGCAGATGAAGACGTTTTGTACTCTGTGAGAGGAAAAGTGCCTCTGAGCTCCTGATGTACCAGGCCCAAGCCTTGCCCTGACGTCATTTCCTTAGGGCCCCTCTTCGCTCCTTGCTTTGCCCTCCCACCCGCGATGCTCACCTTCTTTGTCGGTCAGCACCTCCATGCGTCCGCTGAACATGGCCTTCAGCATGGTGTCGTGCCGGGTGAGTGCCCGCACAGTAGTGTAGTACAGGGAGCCACCCACGTTGAGCTGCACGTACTTGTTGCCCAGCCCTCCTCCCTTGAAGCTGCTCAGCTTGGGCTTGGCCCCCGACGCTGGGCACAAACAGGTGTCCCCGGACATCTCCCG
The DNA here is from genome assembly GCA_004025085.1 of Thryonomys swinderianus. Classification (NCBI taxonomy): domain Eukaryota; kingdom Metazoa; phylum Chordata; class Mammalia; order Rodentia; family Thryonomyidae; genus Thryonomys; species Thryonomys swinderianus. The sequence continues at coordinate 2,278 of PVIC010031398.1, read as the reverse complement.
CTGCAGATAGATCACCACTCGGCAGGAGGTGGGCTTGGAAGGCTCCACTGTGGTGGAAGTGGTCACAGGTGAGGCCAGAGCCTCATACTCTCAACACTGGGGGAAGAAAGATGGAAGTCAACGGGGTAACAACAGTAGGGACTCTGACTACAGGATTCCTTCCTTGATAGGCCCTAGGCAAAGATAAGAAAGATTTTGCAGCCGTTCCTCTTGTATCAAGAGCCTACACTAGGGCTGGTGATTTAGCTCAGTGGTTCCAGCATCTGCTTTGCCAGCCCAAGGTCTCAAACTTGATTCTGGTAACCACATACCACAGTGCTGAGCGTGGTGGCTCATGCCTGTAATCCCACCACTTTTGGTCTACACAGTGAGCTCAGGGCTAGTCTGAACTACAAAACAAGACCCTGTCTCCAAAATAAATAAATAAATAAAGCTTACACCAGCAGGAACACCATCGACCAGAGAGCCCTGACTGCTTACCTCACCAGCTTGAGACTCAGCCCAATTTTAGGTGGCAGAAAATAAAGGCAAACCTTTGGAGCTGGCTGGGGGAACAGACCTCCATTGAGATCTACCACTCAGAAAGATATTTTCTTCTCAAGTTCCCAGGATCCCAGACCTCCAGCCCAACCTACTAGGAATCCAGCCAGCCTAGGAGTTTCCCTGGAGCCGGAGGGACAGGATACATTTCCCTTCTCAAGAGTTCAGGTCCAGAAGCAGCCCTGGCCAGGGCTTACTTTAGCACTGGTGGGAGGGAGTCCTGCTTCAGGAAGGAAAGAGTGCGGCTCCAGGAGGGGCCGGCGTGCGCCAGCTCACAGGCTGCTGGCCAGTGTGCTTGGCAGGGGCTACACGCGCTCCCACTGGGTTTCCTGGCCTTTCCCTTTTTTGGCATCAACCTTGCCCTCAAGTTCCTGAAATTGTCACCAGTTTTCAACACAGAACAACTACAGGATGGCTATTTTTGCTTCTTTTTCTTGCAAGGGAGCCCAGTCTTATGTCTTCCTCTCTTCCCTCCCATTAAGAATGGGGAGCATGGGGCCGGAGATTTAGCTTAGTGGTTCCACTGCCTGCCTAGCAAGAGCAAGGTCCCTGGTTTGATCCCCGGTAACCACATACAACAATACCGGGTGTGGTGTTGGACTCTCACGCCAACCAGCAATCAGTACCACATATCACTTACCCCAAATGCTGGGTGTGGTGGCTCAAACCTGTAATCCCAGAACTCGGGAGGCAGAGGCAGGATGATTGCTGAGTTCCATTCTTGCCTGGGCTACATAGTGAGCTCAGGGCCAGCCTGAACTACAAAGCGAGACCCTGTCTCAAAAACTTAAAAAAAAAAAAAAAAAAAAAAAAAAAAGAATAGGAAGCAAGGACCAAAGACCAGATGATATAAATGTAAAAAAATGTTTAAGTGATTTTGTGTGTGTGTGTGTGTGAGTACTGAGGATTAAAATCGGGGCTTCTGCACTGAACTTTATCTCCAGGTCTTAAAATTTTTTTTTGTTTTGTTTTGTTTTTTTGAGGCAGGGTCTTGCTTTGTAGTTCAGGCTGGTCCTGAGCTCACTATGTAGCCCAGGCAAGCCTGGAACTCAGCAATCCTCATGCCTCTGCCTCCCGAGTGCTGGGATTACAGGCGTGAGCTATCACGCCCGGCTCTATGGTATGTGGCATTGATTGCTGGTGGGTGTGATTTACCACGCCCAGCATTGTATGTGGTTACTGGGATTGAACTCAGGACCTTGGGCTTGCAAGGCAGGCTCCGGAACCACTGAGCTTAATCTCCAGCCCCAGGTCTTAAAAGTTTTAATTTTTTTTCTTTTTTAAGACAAAGTCTTTCTAAGTCACTAAGCTACCCAAGCTAGTTTTGAACTTGTGATTCTTCTGCCCTAGCCTCCAAAGTGCTAAAATTATAAGTAGGCATCATCATCCCCAGCATAGACATTAAAATGTAGATAGGAGTTCACTGTTCTTCCTGTAAGTGTCCTGAGTTAAGATGTGAACATGGTTTGCTACATATCACTCCGCCCCTGTAGTGAGGATGAAACTCAGGACACTGAGTTTGCCAGGCAGGGATGGCACCACTGAGCTAAATCCCTGGCTCTGCTTTGCTGCTCTTGACCCAGAAAACCCCAGAAAGTCATCCTAATCAAGAGGCTCAAATGTTCGTGTTCACTTTAAGAACATCTGTGAAACTGCCCAAGCCAAACAATGGGGCTGGATACAGGGTCAGTGGCCTAGAAAGAGTGCTGAATTTTCGCTGCCTGTGCTTAAAAATGCA